>BMAO01031027.1:0-67953 GCA_019973975.1 Trichonephila clavata
TTTGTAGCAATTTTTAAATTCCGTTTTTTTTCTCCTTCATCTTTATATATTTATGGTTGGGCATGGTACGCTCTTGAAAAAATAACGGATTGCTTTAAATATGTTACTAGTTTGAGTAGTGATGTTAAGGCTACACAGGGCCGTTTAAAGACAGTAATATTGAAAGTAATTTGTGTTTTCTTTTTAGATTATATTATTAAATTTATTCTTCAAATAAAAAAATTTTTACCGATCTTAATTTTAAAAATTACAAATTTTTCTTGTAAAATACTCAATTTTTAAAGTTTTTTAGTTATTTTCAGTGATTTCTGTTTCTTAAGATTATTGAGAACAAAAGTTAGTATGGATTTGAACATTTCAAACTAATATTCCCTACTAAAAATTCCTTGTTGAATTTTAATAATTATTTTTACAGCTATGGAAAATATATCAAATTTTTTAAAACTATTAATTTAAGATTTTTAGAAAAAATAACTAGTGCTCTCAGACCGTAATCCATACTAACTTTTAAAGAACATATATATATAACAATTCTACAAAAAATTTTCAATATTATCTTGAACAGAAAAAATCCTTGGGAGAAATATATCCTCAAAATTGAAAAGTCTGAGAAAAACACAGTTAGTTTCTAAAGGTATGAAACAAAAATTAATAATGCCTCTAAAGATCTAATTTAAAAAAAATGTTTTTATCCAAATTATGTACACTGTATCAAAACACTACTTTAATTAAATATGTTATATGAGGATATATTTTTTTTATATTTAAAATATGTTTTACATAAAATTGATAGCATTTGTTATATATATACGATGACAGAGATTACTCAGCCTAATCTTATCATGATGCTTTCAAAAAAGTTTTGAAACACTTATAAAAATAATAATGATACAAACTGAAATTAGAAACCCCCAGGTTTGTACGTATAACATCTAATTTTTTCTCAGTTTTAAGTCGGTGCAATTTAAACAGTTTGATTTTTATTACATGACTTGAAATTATTTTACTATAGTGTTATAATACATTTTGTAATATATATATCATAGCTAAATTCAGTTATATTTGTGTATACGGAATACTTCAACTCAATAAAGTCTCATTGTAGTATCAGCTGAAAAAAGGCTGATTTTAAGTCATATAATTTTCAGTAGTATTCCACCTCTTCCAAATATTGTCTTTTAGTAACACAAGAATGTTTTGAGCCCGGCAATTTCTCAATAGGAAAAAATAAATGAAATAAAAAAAAGTTTCTAAGGTTTTTAACTATGTGTAAAAACACAAATATTGCTCTTTAAAAATTAAAAACCTCGAAACATAACTGAACAGAAACGATTTTAGTAGTAAAAGTAAGAGTTAATAGCCATTTCATTGAACGAACCGATTATTCTCCCAAATATCTCTCTTTATATACAAAAAAAATTTCATGATGCTGTAAAAAATTAATTTCAAGGTTTTTTTAAAGGTGAAGTTAACAAAAGAAACTACATTTTTTTTACAGAATGGAGCAAACTCACAGTATGGACAAATTTACATTTATGATAGGGAGGCTTTGCATGAACGTGCAAAAATAGTTAAACGTGACGATGTGTTACAAATTTTACAGCCAATTATGAAGAAAAAACCGTATGAACTACATAATACAAGGAAATTACAGTTTTACAATTTGAGCTGTGATAGAGTTACATAATTTGTACAATGGGAGTTGGTCCGCGATTAGGCAGATAAGAGAGGGGGCGGTACCTCCTTCCAGTTTTTAATTAAACTTTTAAGAATGGAAAAATGCATTAAAATGATTGCTAAACTAATCACTCTCTCTAAACTGTCGAATATTGAGATTGTCAACTCTCAGAAAACTTCAATTATATTAAAAACTGATTGGTTATCAGACTCCCTTAACCTTTCCAATAGAATTTTTGCTATTCCTGGTGGGCGCAGTAGCTTAGTGGTTATGGTCACGAGTTCATGTCTGGAGTGTCATGGGCTCAAATCCTGTTGCCACTAAAGACCCTCCGTGTAGATGAGGCCATTCCTCCCAATTATGTGGTAGTTTGGAAAGAGGGATGCCAGCTCAGGTGTCATTCTCGTTACTCGACCGAGGTTGAACATTACGAGGTTTGTGATCAATAGCCCTCTTGTTGCTTTATAGAGCGACACTAATCTCTCTTTCTTTCTTTTGCTAATCCTGCTCCAGGCACATAAATTACTTTAATAAACCCTGTAAAAACTATTTGAACTATTTGTAGAAAACTCTTTCACATTCTTTCCTCACCCCCCCCCTCCCATTTGCTGACACGTTTTTCCTCTCTTCCATCTGGTTCTTCAAAGAGCGCATGCGCTCTCATACCAACTACATCTATCAATCATTTCTAAACCACACCCCGTTGCTATAGTAACGATAGGTTTCCAGAAAACAAACTTCATCTTTATGACGTCATCCAAGTTGCCAACAGCACTATCTGTTGGATAAAGCAGATTTGTGAAATAAAGTTAATAAAGTTTATTCAAAGAAATGATCAGAAGCAAAACAAATGTGGCTTATTTGTAAATTCTTTAATTTAACAAAAGGTAAAGAATAAAAAAGATGCTATATGTGTGATATCATTAATTTAAATTGCAATTTTTTTGTTCCCTGGAACATAGTACAACACACACAAAACCTCTACTTACAAAAACCAATATTAAATGCTTAGTATGATGGTTAATATACAGTACGTCCCCAGACGATGCAATGCAGCCCGTGCAACTCCTTGGCATGCTGAGTATTAATTTATTGATTTGATCTTGGGGAAAATTAGATCATAATCATCAAGCAATGCTCTCCGAAGTTCGGAAATGTATAGATGGCGCTACAAGTCATGTGAGAGATGTATACGTGATTGGCTTGTAGAGTCAGAATCATGTAATGTTCTTTGTGTTGAGTACGTGTCTTCCGTGTTATCTGCAAATTAAACAAAATGCCAAAAGATGAACTGAATTATTGAATAGAGAATGAGAGATACATTAATATTATAATAGTCTACCTGACCAAAGAATATAATAACTAAGGAAATACAATAGACATGTAGGAAGTGGTTGACGGGTTGCAACTTGTCGGTCAAACACGTACCTCACATGCTCTAATGGATACAAGTCCAGTGAGAATACTGGCAATTCTATACCGGTAATACCCTCCGATTGAAAGAATTCACTTAAGATGTTTGCACGGGGAGGACGGGTATTGCGATGACAGTAAAAGCGAGTTACTTTTCAACTTATTCAGGGGTTTGTTTGTTTTTTTCACATACAAGGAAGCATTTTGTTTTTTGATGCTTTTTTTCCACATCTTGAAATCTTCAAAAGTATGAGCATCCTTTTTTATTACGATATTGTGCACCGATTAAACATGATCCTCCATGACTTATTTAGAAATGAGCTTTCCCTTACATATGTTACATTTTATATGTTTATTCATACTTACCTCACTTCTTGCTTTATGAATCAATCTTACATACCGATTCAAGTTCGTAGCTGTAGAGAAGGTCCTAACACATTCTTAAGCTACCCATAGTAAAATTTTACAGAAAATAACTGATATAAATATCCACTACAGACAGAAATATATGTAACAAAAACAGTTTTAATTCTAGACACCCACAAATAATTCCTGCACTTCTTCTATTACTGAAAAAAAAGGTAAAATAAAAAAATATTATTACTATATAAATAGTATTTTTCCTTGATTATAGGTTGTTGCATGTTTGACACTAAATTTGGACTTATTGAATTAAATATATTTTAAATTGCATTGGATTAGAAAAAGAAAAGAAAAAATCTGAATTCCAAAGGAAAACGCAGTTTTCTTTAAAAAAATTATTCAATAATGTTTTGTAAAAAAGAATACGGTATTAGTTTTTAAAACACTGCTGATGTAAAGCACAATAAACGTTAAATAATGAAAAAAAATTACCGCTAGGCAAAGAAATTTGTATTTCAAACAATAAAACGCAGACACACATTACTAACCCTTAAAACAATATTTATAACTTTTACCGACTTAGACGACGACAGCACCCCCTTTAGAGTTCAAATTTTTAGTGACTTCCTGCACATTACTTAAACATGTACGATCCAACATCGCTTCTGAGAATACGCGATTTAACAAATAACCCTAGATGATGCAATCCTAAAAAATTCATGTACGATACGATATCGCTTCCCAAAGGATGCGACTTAATATTTGTTACTCCAATTACAGATGATGGATGGCAAATTTCTAAGAATGTTCTTAATTTATATAAAAAGAATGAACAGAAAAAGCGGTATTATAATTTTTTATTTATTGATAGTTGATTTTATGGTACATTCACATTAGACAAATTTCAATTAGAACGTTTTATAAAATACTAAATTTGAAGTTTCTTATTTTTAGTTATTTTTAATATTTACCCATGTTTCGCTTTAAAAATCTCAAAGGTTCTCTATTTTTTTCTTTTGCAGTTAGATGATATGATGGGGTATTCAATCATATCGTCAATCAATGGTCCTCAAATAATAATCAAACAAATAAATTACATACATGATACCAATTTGAATTTAACTTTAAGGAACGCTTTCAAAAAAAGTTTTTACCTAAGGGATGACAGGGAGTTAACTATAAGAATCGATGCTGGCATATTATGTTGCTATCATAAAACATTTCCCCTTGAACAAGTAGTATTAAAAAAAATATTAAGTCTATTCCTACTTTCATCAACAAAGAAAATTTTTATACTTTTGTTACTTTTTATTAAATATTTACAATTAATACTCGTATAAAAACGTATATACATATGACAGAATCATAAAATTAAGTGACAAAATAGAAAGCGTTTTTACTTGAAATTTTCCGTTTACCTTTATGTATAGGATGTTAGACTATTTTTTTTTGTTTCTTACTATTTATTCTTTAATTAAATTTAATTATTCTAATAAGGTAGTATTAAAAAAAAAACTCAGATATTAAGCCATACCAGGTGGGATTCAAATCCACGACCATTGGATTAGAAGTCCAATGCAACGAACGATTTTCCTTTTTATAAATGCTGTTGGACATTTATTTTTGTTTGTTACTATTTATTCATTTTTTTAATAAAGTGAATTGGAATTTGAAAAAACTGTATTAACATCAAGTGTCATCCACTACAAGTTTTAAAAAATGTATTCAAACTTCAATGGATGGATAGAAAGTATTTTATCAAGATTGAAAATTTAAGCAATATATACACTGGTATCCAAAAGTTAAGCCTAAAACGTAAAATGCGAAAAACATGGAGTAAATATTCGTAAAATTATTCCAAATTTCTTGCGGATATTAATTGGGTGAAGAAGAAACATTGGGTTTATGCAAAACTTTTCAGTCGACTACGTCCTGCGCGAAACACCGGCGCATGTTGGAACGCGGAGAAACCGATTCACGCAGCATAGGCAGTTCAGACAAGTTTCGTGCAACTGCTGTGCGAAGGAACGTTGTTAACCATCAAACAAGGTGAATGATGGCACAAAGACGCCAATTGGACATGTTTACGAAAGGGAGAATCGCGTTGGAATGCTATAATCCTCACGATTACAAACCGAAGTGTCTCGAATTCTGAATGTGGACCAGTCTGTGATCTCAAGACTGTGGCAGAGGTTTCAAAGAACGGGAGATGTTATCCGACAACTAGTATCAGGTCGACCAAGAGTCACAACCCCTCGCCAAGATCGATATCTGGTAATAAGTGCGCGAAGTTCGAGGGGCAGTACTGCCAGAGCACTGGGTTCGGCGCTCACAGTCGCCACAGGAATACGAATTTCGAGACAAACTGTTTACAGGAGACTCAATCATGCTGGGATGTATGCCAGAAGACCAACAGTTTGCATTCCCCTCAAGTCTGCGTTGAATGTCGCGTTGCTGATTCGTTTGAACTGGAATTTGAAACATCAACATTAGAATGTGGGAGAGTGGGCCAATGGGATTTTCAGTGACGAGTCCCGGTTTAGTCTGAGTAGTGATTCTCGGCGGGTAACAATATGGAGAGAACGTGGAACACGTTTTGATCCAAGAAACATAACGGAAAGACATCAGTTTTCATGGACGGCCGCACAGACCTCCATTTCTTTACACGGGGTCTGTGACTGCTCAAAGATACAGAGACGAAGTTCTTGAGCCTTATGTTCACTTGTTTCGAGGTGCTGTCGGTCCTGACTTCATTTTCATGGATGATAATGAGCCATGTCACCGAGCGTGGCTGATTGATGACTTCCTTGAAACGGAAAACATCCAGCGCATGTCGTGGCCTGCGAACTCCCCTGATTTAAATCCTATCGAGCATGTATGGGATATGCTCGGGAGACAAATTGCAGCCCTTTCGCACCCACCAAGCTCCGTTACGGAACTGAAGAGAGCTCTCCAAGAAGCTTGGAACCGTTTGAGCCCACAACTCATTCACCATCTCATAGCAAGTATGGTAAATCGTTGTGCAGCGTGCCTGGCTGTCAGAGGTAACCACACGCCTTATTAAACTGCAGCATCAGTATTTTATTTAATGTTTTCTTTCATTTTTTCTTTAAAGTGTGAATCCTTGCTATGCTCAATTTTCTTTCAAACTGCTACTTTGGATAATAAAATTAATTATTATCATTCTTTTTATCTGCTTCATTATTTTATAACCATTTTACACTTCGCACATCACGTTTCCCGCTATTCTGATTTACAGTTCCTACTTTATTCACATAATTATCAATTATGCTTAACTTTTGGACACCAGTGTATACACATATAGGTAGAGAGTGAGCTAATAGTAGGAATTGTTTAAAAATTTACATATATTGCACATATACCTTAAAACTCTAAAATTATTTTAGGGAAATTTCAGTTGATCTGTTTTTTCATAGTTTCCTTTTATTTTATCTAAAATTAGTAATGGTAAAATCGAAAATTCACTTTTTATACTGATTTCGCTGTCAAAACCAGATTCGTCAATATATTTTGACATTCTTCTTGTGTAAATTTCCAAGATGTACACTTATGTCCCTAAATCAAGGCTAATACAAGTTTAGGCAAAGAAAGAATCAGAAGCAAAACAAATGTGACTTATTTATAAGGCCTTTTTTTTAAACAAAATGTAAAGGGTAAAAAAGATGCTATATGTTTGATATCGTTAATTAAAATTGCAATTTTTTTTCCCTAGAACAAATCACAAAACCCCTATTTACAAAACCAATATTACATGCTTAGTATCATGGTTAATGGTATGTCTCCCAGACAATGCAATGCAGCCTGTACATTGTGTTTGCTTGTTGAATATCAAATATCCGATTTAATCTTGGGGAATATTAGATTATCACAATCATCAATCAATGCTCTCCGAAGTTATGATAAACAAGTAGGAAGTGGTAGACGGGCTGCAACTTGTCGGTCAAATATGTTCCACACATGCTCCACTGGATTCAAGCCCGGTGAGAATACTGGCCAGTCCATACGGGTGATATCCTCCGATTGAAGGCATCCGTTTGCAATGTTTCCACGTTGAGGAAGGGCTTTGTCATCCACAAACACAATTTCTGAGCCCATGGCGCCCCAAAATCAACGTAAATGTTGTTCCAGAATGGAGTCCCTATAGATTTGGCCTGTGATGATTCCAATTTGGTCAGTTCTGGAACCCAGAATATTTTCTCCCCAAACGAGCAATCCCGCACCACAGAAACGGTGTCGTTCAATGGTGTTCTCTTGGTGGTAATGGGTACCTGGTGCTCTCCATATGAAAGTCCGGAGAGAATCAGACTGCAAGCTAAACCTGCACTCGTCGGAAAACATCACACAAGCCCCCTGTCGCGGTGTCCACAATGCATGCTCTCTACTCCAAGCTAATCGCAGGCGACAGTGAGTTACAATAAGTAGAACACATAAGTCTACGAGCTTATTGTAAAAGCTTGTCTGTGAGTGTGAAGGCTTGGCTTGTAGCGCAGTAAAACTTGACTGGAGGCTTGGCACGTGGCGCACTATAGATTAGGAAGAGGAACTGGTGGAATAGCTGTGGAACTGGTTTTATTTTTGGCCATTGAGTGAAAAGGGACGGAAGAAGAAACGTTGATCGTGCATGCACATGGCGAAAAAAATGCCGACACTTTTCCTATGATATTTTTATAATTGTAAATAGTGTGGCGTGGTTTAAAGAAAAGAATAATAAACAGTAAATCTGGTAACATGAAGTGAATATTTATTTCATTTAAAGGAAGCCGACAGACGGTGGCAGCTGTAGGATCATATCTAAAAACGGTGCCTTTAACAAAAGAAATAGGGGTAAGTGCTTTTTCTATCTGAAAGTACCGTCGTGCGTATTTTAAATTTAAACTTGTGACGGATCTGTACGCGCTTCACTAATCTTCTCAATAATTCTTTCAAGTTTTATTTATTTCAACCAATCTCCACCGGGAGCCAAAGCGTGATTTATGCAAATGAGATATTTTATATAGGTTCGGGTTTCGCGAGTTATCGAGAGAGAATGAAATAAAATGAGAAAGAGTTGTCAAGTGAAGAAGTAGATTTTGTAAAGTTAAGTGAACCAAAGCGTCGGGAAACCCACTCGCCGTGGTTGATTAATTTAGTCCGTAGAAAAGCTACGCGAAAAGCTGAAGATAGAAGTCACATATTAAAGAGGGAATTCTAACCTTGATCCGATCCAAATGACCTACAAGACGAACCTGACGTAGTTTAAGAAATCAGGTTAGTGACATAAGAATTGTAATTAAGTATACGTGTGTAGCTGTAATTGTACGCGCCGATCTTTCGTGGATTCAGTTCAGATTCCGTCGTTCACAATTATTGATCCCTTCTCATTCTCCACTGTGTTTTATTGTTCTTAAAATTGAATAGTGTTTATGTAATCTCCTTAATTAATAGTTATCAATAAATACAGTGATTTGCTAAGATGTCTAAGGAATTCTTTAACCCGCCTACACGTTCCGAATCTAAGAATATCAGAAGGGTAGTTGATAATCTTAGGGGAGGTTAAATTACACGACAAACTCAATTTTTGAACACTGCTGGCCACCATAAATGCAACACCCTGAAGGAAGCACGCAAATAACATGAAATTTACAACATCCATTAGGGGAGGTAAGATATGCAAATAATTAGAATTTCAGTGCAGACACACGTCACGCACACCTGTGGCGCCACCTCAAAGCGCTATTTAAGGCTTGGAGATTTCGACGATTTCAAGTTTGGCAATTGTGTTTTTCTTGTGGTTTTTTCAAAAAACGATCAGTTATGTCTCGTAGAAAACAGAGATCAGCTTTTGATCAAGTATCCGAGTTCGACAGAGGAAGGATAGTCGCCTACCGAGATTGTGAATTATCTTTCAGGGAAATTGGTAGTCGTGTTGGACGAAACCAAATTACTGTAATGCGAATATGTGACCGTTCGATGCAGGAGGGTACTACGGACCGACGTGGGCGATCGCATTCAAATCAGTGCACCACTTCACGTGAGGACAGGCAAATTGTGCCCATGACAGTGACGGATCGCTCAGTCACATCACGAACCATAGCACATTGAATGTGTAACGCATCATTCAGTGTCTACGCGTACCATTCGACGCCGTTTACAGCAGAATGGTCTGTCCACAAGATGTCCACTGGTTGGTCTACCCTTGACGGAGAACCACAGACGTCTCCGCCGCCAATAGTGCGATGAAAGAAGGATGTGATCGGCAGAATGGAATGAAGTTGTCTTTACTAACGAGTCACGCATCTGTCTGCAACACCACGATGGTCGGATTCGAGTCTCGAGACACCGTGGAGCAAGGATGCTGAAGAGCTGCGTTATGCACCGCCCCACTGGTCCCGCACTGGGTATTATGGTATGGGGGCGGTATTGGATATCACTTTCGCAATCCTGTAGTACGCATTGCCGGTACTTTAAACAGCCAGCGCTACATCTCCGAGGTGTTGGAGCCTGTTGTCCTTCCTTGCCTTTAGGGCTTCGCCACGTCCCTATTTCAACATTATAATGCGAGACCACACGTGACACGCATTGTCCAAAGGTTCTTCGTCAATCACCAGATTGAATTGCTTCCCTGTCTAGCTCGCTCTCCGTATCTTTCGCCGATAGAAAACATGTGGTCCATGGTTGCTCAACGATTGACCCAGATTACACCCCCAGCTGTTACACCAGATCAACTTTGGCAACGTGCGGAAGCTGCTTGGTCTGCTGTACCCCAAGAACACATCCAAAGTATCTTTGAATCAATGCCGAGGTGTGTGGCAGCGGTAATCTCCAACAATGGTGGCTACTCTGGCTACTGATTCTGGCAGGAACCGCACTTCACAGACGTCTATAAATTTAATCATTTGTTACTTGGTCAACATGTTATCTAGAAAATAAATTTTGTTGTGCTATCTCTTGTCTTTCTTGGTGTTGCATTTACGGTGGCCAGCAGTGTATTAAAATATGGGTAAAATTTAAATACACCCATTAATTCTTAATTCACTTTTTGTATTAAATGCTGGATTTTGATTTTTTAAAACCATATACTTATCCCTGCTACGCTTGTTAATTTATGACTTGTTTTTAAGTAAAAAAAATTTATCTTGTAAAAAGGAAGAAAAATTATTTGATATTAGAAATTTAATTTTTGGATATTTGGTGTTTGTGTTTTGATATTTGGTTTTGTATTTTAAATTTATGATATTTGGTATTAGAATTTTAATATTTGGTAGTAGTATTTTAATTTTTTTGATATTTGTATGTTAATTTTTTGATATTTGGCATTAGTACTTTAATTTTTTTGATATTTGGTATTTTTATTTTAATTTTTTTGATATTTGGTATTATTTTAATTTTTTGATATTTGTTTTTAACTTTTTGATATTTGGCTTTTGTATTTTAATTTTTTGATAATTGGTATTAGTATTTTAAATTTTGATATTTGGTATTAGTATTTTAATTTTTTGATATTTGGTTTTTGTGTTTTAAATTTTTGGATATTGGTTGTTTGTATTTTGGTATTTGTGTTTTAATATTTGGTATTATTATTTTATTTTTTGATATTTGGAATTTGTATGTTAATTTTCTGATAATTAATATTTGTATTTAATGTTTGACATTTGGCAGCAGTATTTTACCGACTGATATTTTTGTGTATCATAAAGTTGACATTTTCACATGGATTAGTAGGGATAAGGTTAATGAATTCCTTAAAATAAGGTACTAATTTCGGATAGAACGGGTACTTGCACTTTTTAATTTTTTTTTTTTTTTTTTTTTTTTTTTGTGGAAAGGATTTTAATGAATAATTCATAACTCTCTAATTTTGCATAAACTGAACCTTTGTCAAGTATTTTTCAGGTACCAGTAAAACTTTTCCCTCAACTATCGTAAAAAGTTTCTCCAGGATGGAAGGAAATAATTAGTCTGTAAAAGCTTGACTGTGAGTGTGAAGGCTTGGCTTGTAGCGCAGTAAAACTTGACTGAAGGCTTGGCATGTAGCGTACTATAGATTAGGAAGAAGAACTGGTGGATTAGCTGTGGAACTGGTTTTTTTTTGGCCATTGAGTGAAAAGGGATGGATGAAGAAACGTTGCTCGTGCATGCACATGGCGAAGAAAATGCCGACACACTTTTCCTATGACATTTTTATAATTGTAAATAGTGTGACGTGGTTTAAAGAAAAGAATAATAAACGGTAAATCCGATAAAATGAAGTGCATATTTATTTCATTTAAAAGAAGTCGTGACAATATAGGCTAGTCTGCCCTAGGCGTCTGTATCCGACTTACCTTGAAACGTTCGTACCAGTGGATGAAGATTGTTGATGAGATAGGTCTGATGCTGTGCTTCGTCTGTTTCTTTTGGCAGTAACTTTCAAATACAGTCCTCATTCGGTGTTGTAACTCGGGGAACACCTTCCCTGTAATGTCTACTCAAATTACCGCCTTCTTGGAATCGTTACCAAAGCCAGGAGATGACACTCTGGGCGCTTTCAAGTTCCTCGGATACTTCTAGCTGGGTACACCCACATTCAAGACGATCGATAATTCTACCTCGTAGAAAATCATCCAAATGCTTCCTTTGTGACATAACTAAGCATTTATTGCACTGAAAGGCTTATACAGAGCTCGCGAACAATTTTACTTCTTTGCTTGTATTCCTTATACATCCCTCTCTTACACTCTCGTCATTGTGACGTACTATCGGTGTCATCTGGTGGCTTCCTGCAATTTACATATAATTCTTGAAGATGTGTGTTGTCTTCAAGGTGTGTGATATATTTATATATATACATTCGAGTTCGATTTCTTTATTAATCTGAATTCTCCTTAATTTATGGACATGAGTGTAGGTAAGGTTTTCCAAAAAGTCTTCGTTTTTATTGAAACTTATCTCTGCATCTTTATTTTTTTATTTGGTGGTTCCATATTCAAGTTTTCAGATAGAGTTTCTTAATTTGCTCCAGGGAATAAATCTGGTGAATTAACAGCATTTCTTAAAAAGAATTTATAATGGTCTGGGAATGCTTTATTTATCAATTCATTGGTTAGAGTAGCATGTATACCTATCTGAAATTCTTTCTTAGAACTTTCCTTAATTGTAGATGTAACTATCAAATTATTCGAATGTGCATTCTTTTCTAAAAACTATTCTAGCTTCACAGATAATCATTTCTTCTTCATCTGTTGCATGCCAATGTATGGAAAGTCTTTCTTTTCCTTGAATAATGCTGTTGGTTTCATTCATATTTTTGCTGCAATATATATATATATATATATGTGTGTGTTTGCACATACAGGGGCGTAACTGAGAACATTTGCCCCCTCCCGCAAAATCAAGTTTTGGCCCCCAAGTTGGGTTTTATAAATGGTTGGTACTTGGCAGCAGTTAGGCTTTGAGCCCTCTAGAACCCTGGGCCCCCCGCGGTGCGGGGGTGTACGTTACACCACTGTGCATATATACCATTGATCTTCATTATTAATACAATAAAAACGGATATTAATATAAAAACGGATATACATATGACAAATCATAATATTAAGTGACAAAATAGAAAGCGATTTTCCTTGCAATTTTCTATTTACCTTTCTGTATAGGGTGCTAGACTATTTTTGTTTGTTTGTTACTAATTATTCTTTAATTAAATTTAATTATTTTAATAAATTAAAAAAGTTTTTTAAAAAATCTCAGAAATTAGGCATACCAAGTGGGACTCGAATCCACGAACTTTGGATTAGAAGTCCAATGCGCTATCCATTGCGTTACAAGGACCAAACGAACGATTTTCCTTTCTATCCACTACAAGTTTTAAAAAATGTATTTGAACTTGAACGGAAGAATAAAAAGTATTTTAGCTAGGGCTATAAAATTAGTAATCTGGTAACACTGTTCAATCATCTAGGTTTACCAAAATGTTAGTCAAGTTAATGTTGTGGGTAGAGTACTTTCCTCCAAATACTCTTTTTCCTACGAACAGTGCATCTTTGCGACGAAAACGGCACACTTGATGTGATTCAATATTTCTGAAGGATGTGTTTGATTAAATAAATTAATTGATTGAATCAATTAGGGTGCTTTTAGATAAAAAAAATTAACAGTTATATTGAAATTCATCAACATGCTGTCTTCATCTTTGGGATCCCGTCCAGACTGAATACGGTCTATATATCTGGGCATACGGGCCGCTTGCGGCCCTCAATCCCATATTTGGCGTTGAAACAGATGTGGAAAGAAGTTTTCGTTTTCAGACCGAATACGGAAATTTCTGTGGGCATATGGGTTTCTAGGAACTCCCAATCTCGTATTTGGCAAAAAGTATATTTGAGAGGAACGAAGAGAAGTTGAATTTTCCTACTTGAAGAGTACTGCATGGCTATTCGACTGAATACGCATGCAGGGCCGTTTTTAACCTCCCCGGTGCTCTAGGCACTTCAATTCACCCCCCAATTTCCAGAGCACCAATTTTCTCCTTCAGTTCTTACTTTTCCTGTTTTGTTTCCCGGGAGGGAATTTCTCTTACTCTTTTACCTTTCTTTGTTTTTGCTGTTTGGATAGTCTTTGCATTATCCACCACCTGTGAGCCCACCGTGTTCTGGACTGACGGTCGTAAGGAGAGGACAGTGGTATGGTTTGGCTACTCTTGCTTATTTCTTACTTTACGGCATCACGGGCCACCCACCCTTTTGAAAATTAGTACATTAAACTAATGAAATCATTTCCAGTCACAGTATAGAGTATACATTATCGTACGAACTATTTTTTTTAACTTGTTAATTATCATCATTTTCATCGCTCATCACTTTACTGCCTTTTACTTTTCGAGATCCTTGTTCTTTGTTGAGTCACTGTCATTGTATTTGTACAACGAAGACTTTTTTCAGAAAGGGAAGGATTTTTTTCGATAAAATCATTAATTACATTATTGTAATCAATTTACATTGCAATATCATTTTGAGTGCATAGCAACATCAAACTGTTAGGCTTTTCATTTTCCATAGTGGATCTTATTTCAGTCTGTACTCTCTTGAGGGCAGAAATTCTTCTTTTACCATTAGCTAGGCAGTGGTCTCGTTATCTGTAATTTTAATTTTTTCTGTTTTCACCCTCCAGCTTTTTGCGCCCTCTAATCTTTTGCGCCTTAGGCAAGTGCCTAGAATGCCGAATCAGAAAAGCGTCCCCAGAGGCGGATTAAGGTAGTTGGAGGCCCCTGATGGTAATAGGTTTGGGGCCCATGGGTTTAAGTGTCGAAAAACTAAAATAATGAAAAGAGTCGCTTGCTTTAAATTCTCAAAATAAAATGTAGTGATATTATATCACTACATTTTATTTGGACTCATCGGCCAAAGAAAATACTTAACTGTATACATAAAAAATATATTAAAAACCTTACTTAAGAGCTTACAATTTTGCTATACAGTTTGATTTCTCTTTGGCAAATTCATCAATTATTTTTACCATTTCTATTTTGTCCAAAACATTTTATTCTGTATATAATATGGCCATGTTGTTCAATTTGTCTTTTCTCCCATAGTACTTCGTAAATTATTTTTAACACGTTTTAAAACTAAAAAAGATCATTCACCTGATGCATTCGATATCGGTATTGTTAAAAATATTTTCAAAAGTTTTTCTTCATTAAGATTTTTTTTACATCTCGATAAATTTCTAACGGGGTTTTCATTGTAACTTTGTTTTCTTTTCATGTTTTGTTCCAAGGTGGTGTGGTTGGTTTGTCGCTGGCCTTTGCACTCAACAAGCTTGGGGCCCCTACAAATGCTGGTGGCCCCTGGCGGCCGCCAGGACCGACATTCGCTTAATCCACCACTGAGCGTCCCTGTATGCATGATGTCAGTAAATCTAAAAATATTTTATCAATGGACAAGTTCTACCGTAAAGCTTACTATGGGGAAGCTGCAGTCATTGAAACTCTCTTCTTTTTCCGGTTTCAGCAAAATAACATTGTTTTTTATACATACTTAAACGGAAGTAATTTTAATTTTCCTTACATTTCATTAGCAAAATTTGTTATCCTTTTCAAATGAGCAGTATGAGATAAAACAAACTTGGAACTCTTTGTGTTCCACATTTAGATTTTTTTCTGAGAACCCCAACGAATTTTTAAATCACCGTCTAATTCACCGTCTAATTCACCGCCGTCCTACGAATCTCTCTACATTGCTACAATGGGAGGCTACTTTGTAACCGAAAAATTGGTAAGTGAGAGTTAAATCTGTGTTATTTCATAAGCATTTCATTACAGGTTTGTTTTAAAATGATATTATTCAAATTATGTTGAGTTTTTTCGAAATAATCCCGTGTATTTTATCACAAACATTGCTCGATTCTTATTTATGGTAACCTAGGCAGCAATTTTGGTGACAGTTTTCGCAACAATATGATATATATATAGTTTCGACTAATTTTATTTGTATTATTTACACAATCCCTTAGATTTGTATTCATTAGGCATATGTTAATTCAAAAAATACCCTTTTTCTGTTATTATTCACGAATATTTGCTGTATGAATAAAATTGTTTTTTTTTTTTGTGTTGCATATTGTAATTATGTAACATAAAAATCAAAATTATCTAAATACACTAGTTTTGTTAGACTAATTTTAAAATTTCAAGTGTTCATTGAATCAGTTGGGCTAAAAAAATAAATGTAATATATTATACTTCGTTTTATGATTTAGATGATCTTCTAATTGAAATGATAATTTTAACTAAGCCTTTATCTAAGCTATATATTTTGATCTTGTACATATTCAACTATTTTTCTATGAATTGATATGATAGACACATGAAACGTAGTAAAGAGCAGAATGCTCACAAAGTTGTTACGTTCAAATTTCATTAATATCGTTAAATGATCCAAGTAATTGTGTTAATTTGCATATTAATTTATTCATGCGTATTCGTTAAACTAAAAAATATCAATTGATTAGTTTTCAGTTTATTCTAAATTTAAATTGTATTGTGAATTTTTTGACTGATTAATATTAATTTATAAATTTTAATTAAAAAAAATTTTTCTTGCAGAAATTTTTTTAGAAATTTAAGGAATTAGAAATGAAGCTGGATACCAAAAATCAAGGTTGTTTTGGACAAAAAATTAAAGTCAAATTCTTTTGTTATTTGTAAATGTAGTGTGTGTATTTTTCATGTTAATCATCCAATTTATTTCTGTGTTATGTTTTTTTTTCTGACTTATGTTAAAGCCTTTTCACACAAATACCGAATTTCACCGAAGACCTTTTATAGATTTTGCTAAAATCTGAAGATATTCTGTGTAAATTTCTAACCAAAACTCAAGATCATCTTATTCATATCTACATTTTTACTCAGAATCTGTTAATTGTTCAATCAGTTTTTGTTCTAATGGTAATATATCCTGATTTTTATTGAAGTGGAATTTTAATTGAGTCATTTTTACAGGATTCCTCCTTTAATACTATGGAAAATTCATATCCTTTTTCATTTTAAATTCTGAAAATATATAAAAAAAATTGTTCTAAATATTAACTTTACTTAATATTATCCGAAATCTAAGATAGTATGCTAGTTCATGCTTTTTATATTGAGTTACAATTATTTTGATCTTAATTAACCCAAAGAATTGAATATATTAACAAATTGATTAGTCAATAATTAACTCTATAATTGCTACATTATGAATTAAAGATTCTTCAAATAAGTAGTATAGGTATATGTGTGTGAAAATAAGCACTGTGTAATTCAAATAATTACAAATGAAAAGTATGTAATTCAAACAATTACAAATAGAAAAATATGTAGCTTAAATAGTAAATAAACAATATGTAGTTCAAAATAATGGCAAATAAGCAATTTTTAAAATTTCCAATGGCCAAGGTTACAGAAGACTATTCACCACACAAAAAGGGAAGGTCTGCTGTTTAGTGGATATTCAAACACGGCAAATAAGCACTTTTTATTTCAAATACTTACAAATAAAAAATATACTATTCCAAAACATGTAAATAATGTCATTGTACTGTTCAAAATGGTTGCAAAATTAACATTATATAACCTTAAAATATTGTAATTAATGTATTTATCTTTGTATTGGCTTTTATGAAGATGAACAAATAGATTTATTTAAAATGTGTTTTGAAATTTCTTTTATTTCATTTAAAATATAGAAATATATTTATATGTATATATAAAATTTCACTAACCAGTTCGTAAAATCAAATCTCAATTCTTTATAAAGAATCTGTTATGGACAGAATTCAAAAGGCTAAGGCAAGCATTATTAAACTAATGGATTTCATTACATGCATACTACTGATACTCTTTAACAGTATCAGAGAGCTGGTTCATTGACACTATCCAGTCTGTGCATCCTTTCTCATAATCACCACCAAAACTTGCTACTTTGCAGTGATTTCCGCGAGGGAATTTTATACACATAGGAATTCCAATATACAGGAATGAATATTTTAAAGTCTAGGTTAAAATATTTTTAAAATTTCTGGCAAAACATATTTATTGAAAATTTCATTAGGAATTGGTCTTTAGAAATTCCAATAATTTTCATCCTATTCTATTACTTGACAATGAAAAATCTATCGGTAGATGTCACAAATGCTGTAACATGAGAACAAACTTCTAATCGGAAGGAATGCTAATTTTAAATATAACAGATGAATGCAAACAAGTAGAATTGGACAATTTGAAAGAACAGCAAAAGTTTAAATGCCCTATTATAAGAAAGGTATGGAACATATTGAAGAATTATTTTCAAAGTATACAGCTACTCTCAAAATAATTAAAAACAACGAATCTAGTAAAATATTGAAATTCCTACTATGTAAATTCAGGAATAAAGATAAGTCATCCATTCCTTTCATTTTATAAATTTGAAAAAACAATGTCCATGCATGTATAATGACCATTGTTGGGAGTTGAAATTCAGCATTAAAGGTATTTATATTCAGGGGTTGATTAGCCTGTACTTTACTAATTAAAGTACAAATGTTTAAAACATTATTTCTATATACTGAAAGGGGGTTTTTACTTTCCTACTAAATACATAATTCAATGCATCTAAACTTTGTAATTCCTCTTTTCTTCCCCTTATACATTGTTTTCCCACAAGGTACATGTAAATGTCTGCAAAAGTGATTTGGAGCTACAACTTTTTATTATACACAAATAACATGTTTTGTTGCTCTCTGATCAAATGGATGGAGAAGTTTGTTCCCATTGCATATTAATTTTTCATCCTATTATATCTAGTCATTGATGTTTCCAATTCCATACAATCAGTAGACATAATCTACAAAACATATAAATTAAGATATTAATATACAAATAATATAGTTATTTTCCTAAACGTGATACATACACTGCTGGCCACCGTAAATGCAACACCCAGAAGAAAGCACGCAAATAATATGAAATTTACAACATGCATTAGCAGAGGCGAGATATGCAAATGATTAGAATTTCAGCGCAGACACACATCACGCCCGCCTATGGCGCCACCTCAAAGCGCTATTTAAGGCTTGGAGATTTCGACGATTTCAAGTTCGGCAATTGTGTTTTTCTTGTGGTTTTTTCAAAAGACGATCAGTTATGTCTCGTTGAAAACAGCGATCAGCTTTTGATCAAGTATACGAGTTCGACAGAGGAAGCATAGTGGCCTACAGAGATTGTGGATTATATTTCAGGGAAATCGGTAGTCGTGTTGGACGAAACCAAACAACTGTAATGCGGATATGAGACCGTTGGATGCAGGAGGATACGAAGGAACGAAGTGGTTGATCGCATCCACCTTAGTGCACCACTTCACGTGAGGACAGGCAAATTGTGCGCATGGCGGTGACGGATCGCTCAGTCGCATCACGAACCATAGCACAGCACATTCAGTCTGTAACGCATCATTCAGTGTCTACGCGTACCATTCGACGTCATTTACAGCAGAGTGGTCTGTCCATAAGTCGTCTATTGCTTGGTCTACCCTTGACGCAGAACCACAGACGTCTCCGCCGCCAATGGTGCGATGAAAGAAGGATGTGGACTGCAGAATGGAATGAAGTTGTCTTTACTGACGAATGACGCATCTGTCTGCAACACCACGATGGTTGGATTCGAGTCTGGAGACACCGTGGAGAGAGGATGCTGAAGAGCTGCGTTATGCACCGCCCCACTGGTCCCGCACCGGGTATTATGGTATGGGGGCGGTATTGGATAACACTCTCGCACTCCTCTAGTACGCATTGCTGGTACTTTACACAGCCAGCGTTACATCTCCAAGGTATTGGAGCCAGTTGTCCTTCCTTACCTTCAGGGCTTGGGCCCAGCCATATTTCAACAGGATAATGCGCGACCACACGTGGCACGCATTGTTCAAAGTTTCTTCTTCAATCACCAGATTGAATTGCTTCCCTGGCCGGCTCGCTCTCCGGATCTTTCGCCGATAGTAAACATGTGGTCCATGGTTGTTCAACGATTGACCCAGATTACACTCCCAGCTGTTACACTAGATCAACTTTGGCAACGTGTTGAAGCTGCTTGGTCTGCTGTACCCCAATAACACATCCAAAGTCTCTTTGAATCAATGCCGAGGTGTGTGGCAGCGGTAATCTCCAACAATGGCGGTTACTCTGGCTACTGTTTCTGGCAGGAACCACACTTCACAGAAGTCTATAAATTTAATCATTTGATTCTTGGTCAACATGTTATGTACAAAATAAATTTTGTTGTGCTATCTCTTGTCTTTCTTGGTGTTGCATTTACGATGGCCAGCAGTGTATATATGCAGAATTTATGAAATACATTATACATATAATAGATTCAGAGTATACTGATTAAATGACTAAAGAAAATTTTTGCTGATCTTAATTAGCATAATTAATCTTTATTGGCATAAAATTAAACAAAATTGAAATAATGAAAAATTTTCAAACATTAGTTTTTTAAGTACAAGAAAGAATTTAGATTTGGTGTAGACGAATAATTTAGCCATTAAATGCACTAGCTAGTCCAACAGTAGAGTAAGAATAAAGAAATATAAAAAATGTATTTTCGGTGTATTTATCAATACTTTTCACTATCACAAAGTTATTAGGGTGTAATAAGTGAAAACAATTCAGAAATTAATACACTTATTAATCTTAAACTAACCAAAAATTCAATAAATGGTAAAAAAACCATTTTTTATATATTTATAATTATTTTTCTTTAGTCTATGTTAAATTGGGAAAAAATGTAATACAATAACTTTAATTAAATTTTATTTGTAGAAATAAATATATGCAGTGTATCTAATTATATTCGCAATAATGCAAAATTTAAAAGAATAAGATTATTTAAAAGAATTTCTTAAATATTTGTCACTTCTCTTCATTTGATAAACAAGAAAGAAACAAAAAAAAATCAAAGAAACCAATACAGTTATGATAATCAATGTTTTAATATTAAATATTCCATTAGTCGCCAAAAAACGCAATAAGCAAGCAATTGTGTCAACCTTGCTATAAGTGAGCTAAAAAATTAACAAGGTATTTTAGAAAAGATACTGAAATAAATAATATAAAATCCAGAATGTGAAATCTACGGGTCATCTTCTATCCATATAGTTCAAAAAAGGTTTCAAAAACTTGCATTAGAACTTTGAAAAACTCAGTTGAATTTCGATGTTTTCTCATAGATTAACATTACATCGGAAGTAACGTAGGGTTTGGGGTCAATGTTGTTGTTTACAAAGTAGAACTGCTCCATAGTATTTGTTATTGTTTCTTAATCCGCTTGACCTATAGAAACATCTAGATCAAGTCCATGGACCCGTGCGTTTTTAAACAACGAAGAACAGTAGCTGAACTTGAGAGCAGCTGGCTCTTATGGCAACCAATACAAGTCAAGATGTGGGCAGGAGCGGCTTGGTTCACATTGTATTTCGGACAAGGAGGGTAAGCTTTAAGACCATCCACATACCGTTAAGCTCGAGTTTGTCCACTGCGAAGCCTAGCAAGAGTAGTTTTATGTCGCCTACTGCTTGTCCCAAGTAAAGCAGCACCACGGCGATTTCCTTCATATCATTCATGTACGGTGGCCCACCTCCACGAAGAACTGATATCTTGTTTGAATCGGGTAGCAATTTCTGAAAAAGTAAGGCAGCCACCATGGGTAGAATCTTTATGGCTGCCCTAACGGGCAAAACCATCCGCAATCTCATTCCCGTAGACATTCACGTGCGATGGTACCCACTAAAAAAAGATCTTAACATTAGCGTTCAAGCTATTTAATAGCTAGATAATACTCGTTGTCGTTCTGTCACCATGCCTCCACCATTCAGATAGAAGCTGAATAGAGCTTCGGCTATCCCTTAATATCCAAATATCTGTGTTGACACTCTCAGTAAAGCAAAACTTTAAAACCTCCTCAATAGCTAAAGCTGCATTCACACCAAGGCAGTCAGCGTGGAGCGTCTAGCCAATCAGAGACTTCATCTCGGGCAGTCGAAGACGATCTGATCACGACTATTTTAACTTAAAAATGATTTTACTTCAGGCGTTTGAGCGTGTATGGTTTAGTCACAGTCACATGTCGCACACTTAACCAATCACGGATGAATATGCTTTTGTACTGTTACACGTTGTAAAAAATTGGAACTATGAATAAAATTTAATTCTTCAAGTAGCTAGTTTTTATCATTTAATTTTTACCCATTATTGCTCAATTGTCGTATTGTTATCCAAAACAATCCTGTACATAAAATTTCAGTTCAATGGAGTGCTTTAACACATGAGAAAAAAAACTTATAAAATTTTGACACAAGTCGCCAAAATTTCACTAAATTGCCAAAAATGATGCCAAAGTGGCTATATCTGTAATTCACTAAATAATTATTAGTAGTAAATTAATTTTTATTAATTATAATTAAACTATGGTGTTGTCACCCAAAACAGTTGTGTATAGAAAACTTCAGCTCAATTCAGCACTTTAAAATATGAGAAAAAAAACTTTTAAGGTCGCTAAAATGGTCCCTATGTCACCAAAAATGATGCCAATATGACTGCATCTGTAATTCTTTGAATAATTAGTTTTAATCAATTAATTATAATTAAATTGTCGCATTGTCAACCAAAATAATTCTGTACATAAAATTTCAGCTCAATCAAGTGCTTTAAAATGCGAGAAAAAAGCTTTTAAAGTTTTGACACCGACATAGTTACATGAAAAGAAGAAAACCCATTCATTAATAATAAAAGCGTGAGAGAGAAAATTCTTGGAAGAAAATTTATACCTCCTTAAGAATTTCTTGTAATTATTTATTTATATTATTTATTTTAGTAGTTTTTGTTGTTTTCTTCAATGACGGACCAGCTACGGTTGCTCCTTTTTTTTAATACTTTTTATTTATCTACACAACATATATAAGCTGTTTACAAGCGCAGCAAATTTTAAATATTTTATGATTGTGAGCTTCAATTCTATTATTGCTCACTATTCAATTCTATTATTGGTATTGCTGTGAGTTCTATTATTGCTTACTTCAGCATTACAGAGAAAAATTCTCGTCTAGATTCTTCCACGGAAAGTTCTCATCTGCCGGCACAGCGCGGCAAGCAAAATATTTTACATTAGCGCGCATGACGTTGGCACGCATGCGCCCAATATACATTATATTTATTTTTGACTCTTGAAGAAATTGATAATAGGTTGTATGTTATGGCAATTGTGTTACAAAATACAAACAAAATAAAAAAAACTATTTAATATTTCCTCATACTTGTGTTGAAATCTAGAATACCAGTATCGAAAAAAAATTTTGAAGCACTTTTTAAAAACAAAATTCCATAATAAGAATTCCTTCTTGCAACATAGAATGTCAAATACACCTTAGCATTAAAAACAGCTATTTCAAAAAATGTCCTAGATGCTAAAGCATATATGCTCTAGGGTTAATTTACATATTTTAATACATTCAATCTCGATAAAATGTGCATTAAATAAAGTGTATTTCAGATTTATACTTGCATGAAAATATTTTGCCTTGTATTAGATTTTGTTACAACTTAAGTTTTGTAAGAAATGTCATCTTATAGTTTTATAATCTTAAAACTTAATAGTTTTTATAAACACAATTCTCGAGCATGTATCTAGATCAGAGTTTCTTAACCCTATGTGCCAAGAAAGACTATCAGATGTGCCACAAGAATTTCCGACGAATAGTTAAAAGTGCATGAGTTTTGTAACTTTGAAAATAGTATATGTTTTTCATCAACATTTACTAAACATTACTTATTTATTTAGTTTTCCTGCTATATTATTTGATTTTTTTTTTTTTTTTTTTTGCCCAGTTGTAATTGACATAGATTGAAATTGGCTTTTTTAAAATCAAAAGATTTGTGAAATAATCCAATCATTACAATTTTGATGAGATAACATTGCTATGAACTAATAAAAAATATTTCATTCAGTAAGCAATGATAGTCAGATATTTAATAAAATCTTTTGAGAAATATTTTTTTGTAACATACATCTATCACATTTTTTTTAAATCAGATGTGCGACCAACAAAAAAGAATGATAAACACTGGTCACATTGTGTGGAACTTATTAACTCTTTCATCCTTGGTGGTACATCTGTTGTACCACTATTTTTTATTTGCTTATTGTGTGGTGGTACATAAAACGTAACACTGGTTTCAATGCCTCAGAAATTGATGCTAGGAGGTACATTCTCTGAACCATCACAGAGGTCAAATCGTAACGGTTACTCAAGTTTCCGACAGATGTCAGAAGCTAATTGCGTGTAATAGGTTTATGCATTAGTTCAGTGATGGGGAAACTACGGCCCGCGGGCCAAGTCCGGCCCGTTTAAGAGTGCCGTCGTGAGAATGTTTGAACGCGTTCTTACTTCGTAATGTGACGACCCGCATAAAAACTACCTGCGGCGATATTCAAAACACAATAGTATTCTGGACAAATCCATCCGACCTAAACAGATTGACTCATCTTCGCTCGAAACTTCCAGACACTCTCTCATTTTCGATTCATTGTTCTGTTTTCTCGAAAGAACCGGAAAAATCCAATTCCCGAACAATCCTTGCAGGTAGGTATAAATACAAGCAAGGCCGCCCGAAGATCAGTTAGTTAGCGACTTAATCAGTCATCTGCAACGACCCACTGTGACTCGAGTAATTGTTTGTATAATCCCCGAAACTCCCACTGCCTCAACAAACACCCGCGCTAGAGCATTAGTTAGCAGTAAGCTTTCGTCAATTGCGTTTCTGTGTGTTGTTCTCCGTAGTAGGTAACGTCTAAAATGGATGTTAAAAAAAGAAAAGTGGATTCAGAATGTCGAGTTTTTAAAGAAGAATGGACGTGTAAATATTTCTTTACTTTATTAAAAGAAAAACCTGTGTGCTTACTTTGCAATACAACTGTTGCAGTTTTAAAAGAATATAACATTCAACGCGCCATTTCAAGAGCAAACATGAAAACCACTCCTACTCATCGTTAAGTGAAGAGGTGAAAAAAATTAAATCGAAAGATTTAATAAAAAATTTATCAAATCAACAACAATTATTTCAGAGAGCTAATCATTCTCAAAGATGCGCTACGAAAGCCAGTTATGTGTTGGCTTATAATATTGCTAAATCTAATAAAGCATTTTCAGATGGTGAATTTATAAAGCAGTGCATGATAGATGTATGCGATATTATGTGCCCTGAAAAGAAAAATGATTTTCACAGTCACTGTCTCTCTCAAGAAGAACAAGCACCGAGAGAATTGAAAATATTGATAAAAATCTAATTTCACAACTGACTACAAAAAAATTTATTTTTTATTCAATTACCATGGATGAAAGTACAGATATCAGCGACACTGCGCAGTTACTCATATTTGTAAGAGGAATCAACGCCCACTTTGAAATTACAGAAGAACTTGCAGGGCTGCAGTCAATGAAAGGAACAACGACTGGTGCCGATATATTTTATGGATTTGAAAATTGCATCGATAAACTTCGTTTACCTATTGATAAGTTATGTAATGTAACTACAGATTGTGCTCCTAATATGGTTGGAATCAATCAAGGAGATTTGTTGGGAAATTTAATTCTAAGTATCCGGAAAATGATGTTGTTTTTTGCATTGCCTTATACATCAGGATGCTCTCTGTAAATTGGTTTTAGATATTGACCATATACTTAATATTCTTGTAAAACTAGTAAATATGATTCGCTCCAGAGGATTATTACATCGCCAGTTCCAACAGTTTTTGGAGTCCGTACATGCTGAGCATTCCGATATCCTGTATTATTCAAAAGTTCGTTGGTTAAGTGCTGGAAAAGTATTTGAAAGAATTTGGGATTTTAAAGATGATATTGTGAATTTTCTTCTTGATAAAGGCATTTATAATCAATTTGTCGTCTTAGAAAACGAAACGTGGCTTTCTGATTTCGCTTTTTTCACAGACCTCCTCGTACACATGAATAAACTTAATCTCAAATTGCAAGGGAAAAATCAGTTTCTTCACGATATTTGGCAATACCTGAAAAGTTTCAAATTACAGTTATTATTATTTGCTAATCAGATCTCTAAATCTGATTTTTCTCATTTTCCAAGAATACAATCTTTAAAATTCACTATATCAAACAATAAGATTAAAAAATACGAAATTAATTTGAGAAAACTATCTTCAGAATTTTAAAGGAGATTTCAGGACTTTAGAAAAATGGAACCAGAGTTTAGTATTTTTGCGACACCATTCAATGTTAATTACGAAGAAGTTGATGCAAAATTTCAACTTGAGTTAATAGAACTGAACTGTAATACTCTCCTGAAACAAACTTTTCATACAGTACCATTACTAGAATTTTATAAAAATTTAAGTCCAGATAATTTCTCAAATCTAATTATTCATGCAATGAAGATAATGACAATGTTCGGCTCATCTTATATATGCGAACAAATCTTTTCAACAACGAAGCTTAGGAAAACTTCTTTAAGAAACAGAATTACAGATGAGCACCTTTCATCGGTTTTAAGAATTTCTGCTTCGCAAATGGAACCGGACTATGATGA
The DNA here is from genome assembly GCA_019973975.1 of Trichonephila clavata. Lineage (NCBI taxonomy): Eukaryota > Metazoa > Arthropoda > Arachnida > Araneae > Nephilidae > Trichonephila > Trichonephila clavata. The sequence continues at coordinate 26,552 of BMAO01031027.1, forward strand.
AATTTTGAAGAAACAGTCTCAATTTCATTTTCCTCATGCACCATCAACCAGTAATGACACCAGAAAATAAAGTGATAATACTTCACATCAAGAACTACACTAAATTCATTTTATATTTTGTGCTTATAATTTTCTTACCTTTTGCTTTTTTACTATTAAAATAATAAGTGTATGTAATAATATATGTATATGTTTATAGAACACATAAATTTTTTAACGATTAAGCATTATTCTTTGGCCTACTACGATTGTCTAGTTATTACAAATGGCCCGTCTTAAAAAAAGTTTCCCCAAAACTGCATTAGTTCATTCTTTGATCAGATGTGAGTCTGTTGAGTGGTATTTTTGGAAGTGACTGTGTTGTGTATTTTTATGTGTAAATGAAAATGATTCTTGTGATATTTGATACAAATCAGGTAAGTACATATATTATGTAACTAAATAAGTCAATATTACAATTATTAGTACCTTACATGTGCATTGCTTGTATGAAAATATGAGAGCCCAAAAAATGTACCACCACACTGTTGAAGGTCATCTTCTTTAAAGATACAAAATGCACACACATTTCACTTATTTTTTCTCAATAAAGGACATGTTTATTGTGCTAGATATTGCATTTATTGTTGTTTGTTACATTTTTTAATAATAATAATAATATTTATTAAATAATAGTACATACAAAATTACACAAATGGCCTGATTGAGCTATAGCTCGAGTTCAGGAGAAAATAAATACAACTAAAATACTTATTATATATATTGACTAAATAAAAACTAGGTAAAATAAAATAATGTATAGAAAAGAATATTTAAAATTAAAACAAACATTAGGTAAATTAGGACAAAACTAAAATTAAGCTTACAAGACTAGATTAGGAAAAACTAAAAATGTTTTAATTTATGGGATGAATAACAGTATAAGATGAAGAGTATTTATTTATTTTCCCATTCGTACAGAATGGATGAGTTGTGTCTGCAACTCCTTTTTCATAGGGAAGAGAAAAAATAAAATTTTCAGAACTATCATGCTGCTTGAAGTGTGGTGGTATAAAATATGTTCCTCCTATTTTTTAAAACTTTAGACACCCTTTATTTGAAAAAAAAAATGTTTAATATTAATATGTACCAGCTTTTGTTCAATAATTATAGTTGAGTGAAGTTTATCTAAAATATTTGTAACTATTTCCCTCTAGTGCATTATTTTTATCAAAAATTCAGTGCATGATAGAGTTAATTATGTATCCATACCTAATAGAAACATGCATCATTAGCAGTGTAATTAAGCATGTTAAGAAAAATTAACTTAATTTGTGCTTTTAATTTGATTCCTATCACAAAATTAAGTTGCTGTTTTCTTAAATCTCTGTTACATGACAAAAATTCAATGTTTCACCAACACAGCAAGTAAGAGAAGTTGCTTTAAACATTCTTATTTAAATATTATAAATAAATATTTGTAAGAGTATCAAAAGTTTCAGAAGTAATTTATTCACATTAGAAGAAATTTGTATAAACCTCAGAGTTAAACCCAATCTATCCTTTGGTTGAATACTATCTCTATAATATTACTTTTAGAAATAATTGGCCGAACTATTGATAGTAAATTTTCAAAAAATTTCGGCGATATTGGAAAAAAATTAAAATAGCTTTCTGTGTCTGAGACACGCATATCATCTATTAGCATAGATGTTGGTCTAAATCGCTTTAAAAAAATACGTTGAACCCACTATTGTTTATATTCCTCCAATTTTAATATTAACAAAATTGCAAAAAATTCTTTTCTCTTGCGATCCATTAACTACTTAGTGTGATTTTCAACTACTGTCTTCAGCGTCACCTAATGAGCAGAAATCCACCGCACGCGTACGAAAAAGCTTTGGTGTGAATCGATCAACGAAAATATCTCCGATTTCTACTTTGATCACAACGGCGAACGCCTTGGGGTGAATGAGCCTTAAGAGTTCTGCCCGAAATACTGAGCAGAAGTCAGGATTTCTCTTACAGATCCTAATACCACTCCCCTTTTTGATGTAAATTCCACTTCCCGAAACAGCGTCTACTCCCATGCTATCATCAGTATAGATCTGAAATGCATCATACGGGACATTATGAATAGCCTCCAAAGCAAGCTGCCTAAGATATTCTGGATGATGAGTGCCCTTGTTAGTGTGGAAGGATAATTCGGTGTTAAAAATGACCCGTTCATAGAACGACGCAGCAACATCCGTACAGCGGTTCACAGAGACATACTCTACTTCATTATGTAACCATCCCTCGCTTTCAGCATACCCCCCTAAGCGGACTTCCTCTCTTAAGGCGACGATTGTTGTACCAACTGCACACATAACAAGAGGTTCTGTGCTAGTGTCCGTAACTAATGAGCTTGGAAAAATATTTAGCCAACAGGAATCTGCTTCATAATCTGAGAGGCTGCAAGTCAGCCTCATACAAAACAATATCCCTTACTATTGTGGAGACCAGTAATGACTCTGGCAGTAGAGAGTTGTACCCTTTCTACAAGGTAAACACAAAAGTTCTTGCCATTTGCGCGTTTCCATTGAAAGAAGTGAGAATGAGTATGCAAATTTGTGTATGACGTGATTGAGAAACCGTCAGTTGAGAGTAGGAATATCTATTGTTAAAAAAGCAGGTCCACTGCTCTTATTCATCAATCGGAACTCGTACAGTAGCGAAACGAAATGGACGTATCGAAGAAGCTCGTTCGGGGATGTTTACTTGACGACTTCAAAGTGGGCTTCTTAGCCTTTGCACCAAATCGCCGAATATGTTAAGTGTTTGGGGATAGTGCTGTTAATGAACGTACGGCAAGGCTTTGGTTTCAAAAATTCAGGTCGGGAGATTTGTCCCTGTGCGATAAAGCTCGAACAGGACGACCACAGGCCTTGGATGATGAAGCCCTGCAGGCGGCCATTGAGGAGGACAGTAGTCAAACGCGTGGTGAACTTGACAGACAATTCAACACTTCCAGTGAAACGGTTAGACTTCATCTGCATCTCTTAGGTAAGATGTACAGACTGAGCAAGTGGGTTCCTCACACAGTGTTGGAAGTCCACAAGCAACAACGAGGGGCAGTCTGTTTACCATTGCTTTCTCGCCACCGTAGCGCATCCATATTCAATCGGGTGCTGACCAGTGACGAGAAGTGGGTCCTGTATGACACACCCAAGAGTTCAAAACATTATTTGCCACCCCAGGTTACTGTCCCGCACAGCGCAAGACCACCTGTGCCCCCCCGCAAGATTATCCTTTGTGTCTTGAGGACTTGTCGTCAAGTAGTTCACTATGAGTTGCTATCAATGGGTCAAACGGTCACTGCAGACCTGTATTCACAGCAATTGGAACGTGTACAACAGGTATAAGGAACCAGCACTGGTTAATCGAAAGAGTGTACTGTTATTGCATGATAACGCGAGGCCGCATGTCGCGCGGGTGGCCAGGAATACGATACAGCGACTTGTTTGGGAGACTTTGTGCCATCCTCCTTACTCACCTGACCTTGCACCATAAGATTACCCCCTGTTCCATTCCCTGGGAATCATCTTCGTGGTAAATCCCTCACTAATGAAGCAGACGTGTGCCAAGCTCCCACGGACTTCTTTGCGTCCCACACCCCCGAGTTTTACTGCAAGGGATTTGAACAACTGGAGACACGTTGGCAGAAGGTGCTGGATGCCGATGGTGATCACTTCGAGAACTAACAATAGGCTACGCTGTTTGTATGTCATGTTCTTCTGGGTCATTAAAAATGGCAAGAACTTTTTTGTTTACCTTGTAGTTTATCAAGGTTGCTAACCGAGGCAACCTGATAAACCTGTACACCATATTCAAGAATGGGTCAAATGAGAGCAATTGTATTTCGAAGGGTCCAAGCATCCGCTCCCCAGTCCCTGCCAGAAATATATTTTAAAATTTTCAGTCGCTGTTTGCCACGTAGTATTTGTTTATTATTGGTGTAATAGCAAATGATTAATTTTATACCTTTTGCAATCTGGCAATGGGCAATATTTTTTTTGGTAATCTGGCAATGTTTTGTAATGTTCAGTCGAGTGTAAAGATTGAAGATGCTGATCGACTATGTAAACGATTGAAGAATTAATTTTATGAAAACACGGCAGAAACTTTGCAACCTGAATTTTGAAGGTTAGGAAATTGGGTAGATTTCTAGAAAGCTGCAACATATGAGCATAGCCGAAATAAATCCTGCGAACCTAGCGGAGACAACTGGTGCTGATATAGATGTACACTGCATTGCAAGGTGCTACCATCTGGCGAGGAATTATTATAAGTTTTGCTACATTTTTCTGATATAGCTTAAATTAATTTCTTTCTCTATATTCAAAGTATTTTAATTAATTCAATTCTTATATTTTATTTTAAAGGGACTTTTCCTTCATAACGGGCAAGTTTCAATACTATCAAAGTCGCTCAAAACTCACAGAATGGAGTTAGAACCTATAAAGGGTTGTTAACACACTCCCGACGCCTACATGAAAAGGTAGGAGTAAACTCTTAAACTCTCTTTTCTCTCTACTGTTTTTAAATTTTTTACTACAAGTGATGTTACTGCTTGATGTATTTTGTTGCCAAATAGTTGTAAGATTTCATCTCGATGAGGTGACATTATTGCCAAATAACATAAAAATGATCACAAATATCAATTTAGAGTGATTTCAAAACAACAAAAATGATTAGCGTACCGATATCACATTAAAGTCTATTTAAATGGTGCTAAGATGCCTTACTTTATATCTTTTTAAGGAACAGATTTACTGTACGGTCACCCTTGGCGCGATTTTTTTAAATTGGCGATAAATCTTTTTATATGGCAACCCCCATCCGACCCGACAAGTAATTACAGTAACCCTATTGGACAACATAATGTAGCCCCCATTATTTAAATTTTCGTTCGACCACGTTGTACTTGTGTTTTTTTAGTCTTTAGCTACCGCGTTCTTTTCGTGAAATTTCTGTTGTATGGGGAATGTCTGAGGTAAGTGCGAGAATGTTTTGTGAGAATGGTGTTATATGGTATGATGAGAATGTTAATTTAAGGTATTTTTATGGGTTAGAAAAGGGAAGGAAACGTTTGAATTTTGTATGAAAGCGGGTTTCATTGCGGATAGATATGAGTGTTGTAAATGTGGTAAGGATATGAAATTGGTTGAAAGGCACGATATAAGTTGAGGTGTAAATCTAAGGTGAAAGGACAAATGCATGACGTCAAAAGGAGTGTGAGAAAGGTTTTTTTTTTAATTGAGTCGAATGACATCGAATGAGATTTTAGTTCAGGTTTATTTGTGGGTGAGTCAGTGATTTTGATTTTAATATGAAAGAGAGTAGATGTTCTTCTAAGACTGTGTGATTATCGTTTTCAGTGATTTGGCCGCCATTTTTTTTTGCGCAGGCAACATTTTCACTACGCTGTTTTCTTTGAATCTCGTTCGTAGAAGAAGTCGCCATTTTGGCGAGATTTTGAAAAAGTCGCCAAGGGTGACCGTACAGTAAATGTTTACCCTTTTTAAAAGTAAATCTATATCTGGCAGTTTCAGAGAAAATGTCTATTAATTTGCTTTGTTTCATCGTTCTTACATGTTTTGTGTGTGTTGTGTTTTGAATAAGTTTATTTTTTTGCTCATTTGTTACAATGGTTTACAATTATTAGATCTAATGTGGACGAAAGATTAATCAGAAAAAGTGATCGAACCTCCAAACCACTTCGTTGACCAATTTTCTTTTAAATTTCAGTCTCAAGTGTGAAAATTTTTTTTCTTAGAAAGGATTCAGTTCTATACAGAAGGTGAATAATTATTACTGCTAAAATTTGTTTTTTGTCTTTAAAATGAGAATAATTCGCAGATTAATTTCTGCTGGAAGAAGCTATTCAGTGTACTGAATGTCTTTTCTATCGTCTACTCATTGGCAACATAAAATGGAAGAGTATAACTTGAAATGAAACTTTTATTAATCTTCTGGCATTGTAGTTAGTATGGTCCATACTCCTGGTCAGTGATAAATCTACTGGAATTTTTCCTGTGATATGTATATAGAACTTCAGACCTCTTTTAGTATAAAGACTTTCTGATTTGTTAAGTTTGTAAAGGATTTTTTGAAATTCTGACCACATTTCATCCACAGAAAGTAATAGCGAGCTTTCCAGTGAGATTACTCAATTCAGTAACAGTACTGAATCCCTGTCTTAGAGCTTTCTAGAATTTCTAAAATATAGTCTTTGAATCCTAAATCGGCCACAGTAGCTGAGTGGCCAAGGTATTGCATCATGGCTGGCATATCACGAATTTGAGCCCAGTACCACTGAAGACCCGCCATGTAGGGAGCAATGCACGTTAAATCTATAAAGAGCTCAAACGTCGTCTCATTGGTGTGGTAGTTAGGAAAGGGGTAGCCAGCTCAGGTGTCATCTTCATCACTTCACCATGGTTCAAAATTACAAGGTACGTTGCCAAAAGCCCTCGTGTAACTGAACAGTGTGATGTTAATATTCACTCACTCGAATCCTAAATCTGTCTTTAATTGTTTGATTTTCAGTTACAGTGTTATTCAAAGTTTATCAACATGTCTGTATAAAATTTCTTTAAGTGTATAATTTTTCTGTATACTTTTATTGTTATAATTTTGATTATTATAGTTTTGTTTTAAATTATATTTCTTGCTGTGAAGTATTTTCTTTTTATTAATGAATGGCAATTTTTTATACATACAGTGCTACAGGGGGATTTAATTTAGTACTTATGTATTAAACTGATGACCAATTTTGTCAAATGGTATACTTTGAAACAAGGTTATTCAGTTTGTACATGCGTGGAAATAGTTTTCCTTTTCCAGTTTTCCTCTATTAACCTTAAATATCTTGATTTAAAAACAAAGTGACTTATACCACTTTTAAAATAAACATCTTAATCAAAAAATTTTTGAATGCATATTTTTTACTATTTGTTATAGCCGCACTCTTCTCTCAGTGTAACCCAACTTCGGTTATTATTTTGTCATTGTACCCTTCATAGCATTGCTAAGTTGAGGAGGAATGGAGTATAATTTTTTTTTTCAATTTCCACAACAGTTTGTCTCTAATAGAGTTTATTTTTCTTTTACTTTTTATTCAATGTATAAATATTTTTAAAGGAGGATTTAAAGAATAAAAGCAATTCACTTTTCTAAACACACCTGTTGTTTTTGTTGGTCAATTATATAGTGGCCCAAATATATTTTCTAATGGAGGATGAAGAATTATTCTTTTTAAAGAGAGGTGTTTTTTAGAAAACTTAGCAAAAAATATGGAAGAAAAATTATTAATTGTAATTGGGACCTATTAGCAATCAACTGATTCATCAGTTTGTATTTCTAAAAGGAATACCCGTGTTCGAAATTATTGTGCTTCAGTTATTTTTACTACTACTCATTCTTTACTGTATTTAATTTTTATACTGCAGAATTTTTAAATGAAGTCTCTATTAAAAGGCATTTTGTTCAGAGAGTGACATGACCAGATAAGCTCGATACATTTAATTCAAGTACATTTATCAGTAAATTTCTCCCTAATTCTTCTAAAGGCATGGATTAAACAGCCCACTGTCAAATATTGACTGATTTTTAGAGAATTTAGTTTATTAAATTATTTCAACAGTGCTAAATGAATTGCAGTGAAATACGTTTGACACGAAAATGCTTAAGACGAAATATCAGTTAACACAAAATAATACTATGGTCCTGAGACAATCAACAGTGTATTTCTATGCATTCTTTTCTCTTGGCATGAAACAAAAATCACTTAACATGGAAATATTTCTCCTTGGGATGAACATAATACGGAAAAACATCAGCCGTTCCAATACTTAGTGAAATGTTTGAGAAAATATCTGTATTATTGAACTGCTCCACTGTATCATCGAAAGAATTCATTGCAGTTGGTGATGCTAATTAGTGTACAGTCCCAATTATGTTAGACATAGACAATTTGGAGCTTGTTTAAAGCTCAAAAAATATTATTGATGCAGATTCTGATGAGAAAATGAAATGAATAATGTAGCTCCTGTTCTCTCGTCATCCGAAAAGAGGACTATCTTGAAAAGTATGCATAGTAATTTAGACACACGTTCCAATGGTGAAAGTAACAAAATGTACCACATTGAAGCAATTTGTCATCAATTTAATGCTAAAAAAGACAATGTAAAGCCAAGAAAAGTATTAGATTATTTTCCAAAAACTCAACAATTGTTTTGTTTTCAAAAACCTTGAAAACTTTGTATTAATTTCATTAAGTTCTTTTTTAATGTTTTTGTTTCATTAATTTTTATTAAATACTTGCATATATACATAACTATGTATTAAAATGCACCCTGACAAAGTTTTTTTTTTTTTTATTGAATATATTTCTTTCTTTTTTGCAATATCCTTTAACACAAAATTGTTTTAATGCAAATAAATATTTCAGTCCCCTTAGTTTTGTGTTAAATGGTTTTCACTGCACATGAGCTTAAAATATGTAAAAAACAGGATATTAAGTTTCATATACAATCATGAGATTTAGAAACTGCAGAAGCATTCACTGCATTATTTCAAGTGATGAATCTTGATTTCACATCCTTTTAATTCATATTTTAATAGATAAATTCCAACCAGTGCTGGTTTATCCTATGGACGCTTGGGGTTGGGACCCAGATAAGCTAAACTTAACCAGATTTTCTGGTTATAAACTTTGATCCTCCAGATTCCAACAGATGATTTGACTGAATTCAGATAACTGGGCAAGTAACAATCAATTCCTGTATATCTTTTCAAATCTAACATATATTTGAGTAATATTACTGCAGAAAATGTTTTATTTATCACTGCAAACAACATTATCCTATTTTCTCCAGTTTCATGTTTGTTAGATCAAAATTTCGAATCCTGGAGATTATTGTTTGTAAACCCCTTAGCCAAATATTTGTACATTGAGTTCTGGTTCCAGTAATGTGGAATGTTGCTTGTTGAAGGAAATTGACCTTCAATGTGTGGATGAGGAATTGTGTTTATAATTGAGAATAAATATAATTACGAGTTCCATCACCACATTCACTGCACTTCTTATCAAGAATGAAGCAGGTATTTTAACCATGCTGTAAAATAGAATTTGAAAAACATGTTGATGAAAACTTCAGCTTTCCTTGCAGAAATTACCATTGTATCCCAAATGAGACCAATTTGATCATAATATACTTTATTTTCTGGATTGAATGATTCTTTATGTACATCACACTTCGAACCAAGATGTGGATTATTTCCAATAGACGTTGTAACTTTAATCAAGTAACAAGTAAGATATGGGAGCTCTTTTTACCTTCAATAGAACTACCATGCATCTGCTCTTCTGCTGGGCAGATTTTTAGTTGGTACAGAACTTCAGGCCATATGATGTAAGAAACAGTGCATTTTGCAAAATTGTAGCAAAGTCTGTTTGGCTACCATGGTATCTTTTTTCCTTTGAATGCAGTTATTTTTATTCATTAATGAAATACCGAATTTCTTTCAATGTAAGCTGCACCTTTTTTTTTCAATGTTAGTGCTTCCAAAATTGAAGGTTGCTTAGAATTAAAGAAGGAAAAATTCATTGTATGTGGGAAATTTAGTATGTGTGATACTGTAGGTTAGTGCAATTACTGGGGTTAATGCATATATTTAAAACTTTTAAAAACTGATAAGATAAATTAATTATTCGCTTTTTAAATTTGTAAATATCTGATATTGGTTAACCTGTTTGCACTACTTTTTGATAAAAACGTGTTGAGAATTTCTGGTGTGGCTTAGAATTGATGGCATCTTACATTGAAATAAATATGGTATTAATGCATTTATTTTTTTTGTATCATCTTAGTAATATAATCTTAATTCTTGCATAAATAGCCCTCTTCATAAAAATGTAAATGAAACAAATTTGGGATAATATTTTTTTTGAATTTAAAGCCTTATAAATAAGTTTTAAAAATTCCTTTGCCAAAAAAATTTTTGTTGTCTATCACCAATAGCTTTCTTGTTACCCTTAATCTTGAGGATAATTTAAACTAATAATAGACAGGTAAAATGTAAGTCTTGCAATGCTTTTTTTAAAATCAATTTTTTGTATTCTTATTGTTTTGTGTATCATATAACACTGTACATACCTTCTTTGAATTGTCCTCCAAGAAAGTATACATATCCTATCATATGTATGTTAGCATGATCATAATTATAAAGTATTACTTGAAAATATTTTTTGTACCTTCTATTTAAGATATATTTGAGATTTTGATTCATTTAACAAACAGGGAAGTCTGCTAATGTCTTCCAATATTAGAATAAAATTTCTTAGCTGATTTGTTTAAGCTGTGATATTCATCTAAATTTTTCTTTCCTTCATAAATTATAATATAGAATAAAATTACTGCTTACTTGTTTAACATTATATTGAAGAATTCATTTTTTTCTTTTACAGAAAGATTTTATCATAAACTCATATATTCTGGACAAGAGTGCAAAACCCATTTCTTTCATTCTATATTTTAAAAACAGATTTATGTAGTCACATTTCTGAAAAAACGGCAAAATGGCTTTCCCTCTAGATGATAACTCAAAGCATCATGCACCTGTTCATGATAATAAAAAGACTTATGTTTGTGAAATATGCAAGAAAGGATTTACACAAAATAGTGCTTTAATATTACATTTACGTATTCATACCAAAGAAAAGCCTCATGTTTGTGAAATATGCATGAAGGGTTTTTCTCAAGCTGGTAATTTAAGATCACACATTCGTATTCATACCAAGGAAAAGCCTTATGTTTGTGCAATGTGCAACAAAAGTTTTTCGGAAAGTGGTTCTTTAAAAGATCATTTACGCATCCATACCAAGGAAAGACCGTATGTTTGTGAAATATGTAAAAAGGATTTTTCTCGCCTTTTTACTTTAAAGGTTCATTTACGAACTCATACCAAGGAAAAGCCTCATGTTTGTGAAATATGTAACAAATGTTTTTCTGAAATTGCTGGTTTAAAAGCACATTTATATATTCATACCAAAGAAAAGCCTTTTATTTGTAAAATGTGCAGCAAGAGTTTTTCTCAAGCTATTCATTTAAAAAGGCACATTCGTACTCATACCAAGGAAAAGCCATATGTATGTGAAATATGTAACAAGGATTTTTCTCAACTTTTTACTTTAAAAGTTCATTTGTGTATTCATACCAAGGGAAAGCCTCATGTTTGTGAAATATGTAACAAGGCTTTTTCTAAAACTGGTTTAAAAGTTCATTTACGTATTCATACCAAAGAAAAGCCTTTTGTTTGTGAAATGTGTAGCAAGAGTTTTTCTCAAGCTATTCATTTAAAAAGGCACATTCGTACTCATACCAAGGAAAAGCCTTATGTTTGTGAAATTTGCAGCAAAAGTTTTTCGGAAGCTGGTTCTTACAAACAACATTTACGCATTCATACCAAGGAAAAGCCGTATGTTTGTGAATTATGCTACAAGGGCTTTTCTCGACTTTTTACTTTAAAGATTCATTCACGTACTCATACCAAGGAAAAGCCTCATATTTGTGAAATATGTAACAAGGGTTTTTCTGAAATTGCTGGTTTAAAAGCACATTTATGTATTCATAACAAAGAAAAGACTCATGTTTGTGAAATTTGCAGCAAAAGTTTTTCTCAAGCTAGATATTTAAAAAGGCACATTGATATTCATACCAAAGAAAAGCCTCATATTTGTGAAGTATGCAACAAAGCTTTTGCTCAAATTTATAATTTAAAAAGACATTTACAGATTCATATAAAGAAAAAACCTTATATCTGTAAAATGTGCTAATAGAAGTTTTCTGAAACTGGTAATTTAAAACACAGTTACATATTCATTTTAAGGAAAAGTCTCATGTCTGTGAAGTATACTACATGGCTTTCTCTTAGGTAATAATTTAAAAAGACATTTTACTTCTTAAACCAAAGCAAAACCTTAATTGTGAAATATTTATAAAAGTGTAGTATTTATTTATTTGTTTGTTATACCTTCAATAATGACTTACCAATTGTAACAGAAAATCTTATATATAGGTTTTCCAAAAGTCTTTTTTTTTTTTTATATAATTTGACACTTACCCAAAGTTTTTAAAAACTTTTTTTTATCCAAAACATTGTTTTCTTAAAGTGAGATCCTTTCAAAAATTGTTATATGTTTTATTTGAATATGACTTATTTATTTAAATGAGGAATCATTTGTATCTTTGTTAAAATAAATATGAGGGAATACTTTAAATGTGATGATGCAAAATGGTTTTTGTGTTAGATTTTTTTTTATTTCAGAAATACTTTTGTTCATGTATTAAGAAGGACTCTTTTTTTTTTTTTAAGGATGTTTCCTTGTAGAGTATTGTGGGAATTATAAAATATATAGTTTCATTTCATGGGGGTAATTTGAAAAGTATTTTTACAGTTACATGTCAGGAAAATCAGTTAAGTGTTAGAAACAAAATATTTTTGCTGCATAATAAGCTGTTTGTAAAAAGAAGTCAAACACTGAAACTTTAAAACCACTAAGGGCAACTCGCTGGTAATGCCGAATAGAGGTTATTAAACACACAAGGCATCAATTAGGAGGTATTTATGATACTCTCTTTAGTGTTCATAATAATGCTGAAATGGGTAACTCTGTAAGAGATGAGGCCTTAAGATGATTAAATTGTATTAAGCAATTCAAGTTCCTATGCTCCTTCATCATTTGGGATGAAATCTTAATTTGCATAAATCCAATGAGTAAGCTATTGCAAACAAAAGATTACGATCTACCATCTGCTATGGAACTCCTAAGAACTTGTAAAAAAATTTGTAATGATCTTCGATCAGATGGGGCTTTTTATGAACTGCTCTGTGATGCAAGAGAACTGGCCGATGAGATTGATATCCCTGCTAACTTGGAGGTGATGCAGTCACGTCACAGATTACGACACAAAAATGTTAATTTTGATTACGAAGCCTGTGATGAACTGGTGGAAGGTCCTAAATTAAAATCCAAGATAGTTTTATTTTTTTACAATTGATCAAGCAATTAATACCTTGGAATGCAAATTTAGTTTAATGAGTTCTCATAGTAATTGTTTTCATTTTTTGTAAAATATGTATGATTTAAAATATACCCCTAAAATTAATAATTAAAAACTGGAAAAATTTAGAAATGATGTTGATAGACGGAGAATCAGTACGTATAAACATGCTTGATCTAGTAGATGAGATAAAGCCAGTTTACAAAAAAGAAAGTAAAATGCAGAAGTTTTAAAATTTATTTCGGTTTTAGAATTTGCGCCAAATCTTGCTATCGCATTAAGAATTTGATTTTCTTTGCCAATAAGTGTAACCAGCAGAGGCAGGAGTTTCTCAAAATTAAAACTTTGTCTTACGGTCCACAACTCTTCAAGATAGATTAAATGGCTTAGCTACATCGGCTATAGAATTTGAAAAAAATGGATTTAAAAGAATTGATCAGAAAGTTTATAGAGTTAAAATTAAGGGGGGGGGGGAAACACTTCTAATTTTTTTTTGTTATTTGTTTTAAATTATTTTTATGTTTTAGTTTTTAATAAATATTTTATATACGGTTATGGCTGCCTTTTTCTTTGCAAGAATATATCTGGGAAAGAGACAAATTTGTTAAATCTCGAGATTCGTTAAATAGGGGTTCGACTGTATTATATACATGTTGTGTCATACCCTTTAATGGGGATTTTAAATAAAATATTTAGTAGTAAAATATGTAGTTACATCTTATTGGACGATAGAAACATAAGTCGACTGTTTCTCGAATTAAAAAGAAAAAAATGCACAACGGAATTAAAATAGATATTTTAGATTATGAAAAATACCTTTGAATAAATTTTATATCTGTTGATTAGTCAGTTAAAAAATTACTCAGAAGAAAATTGTGCTCAAGAATCACATATTTAAATTTAAAGAAAATGTTTGTTTTTCCTAATTTTCTTAACTCGCGATCTTATTGGCGCAAGACAAGGGTGGCCAACCCGCGGCACGCGAAGACTTGTTGAAAAATTAATACATTTTAAAAAGACAGAAATAAATTTAAATTTTTTTTTTTTTTTTTACAATTTTATGGAAATGCAGTTGTTTTAGGCAAATAGTCTCAAAATCTATTTTAAATACATATAAGTGCCGTATAATAGAAAATTATTATCAGTGGCGTAGTTACCAATGGGCTAAGTGGTGCCGTGCACTGGGGCCCTTAAGCTCAAGGAGGTCCTCGGACCCTAACCACCAAGCTAGCCAAATTTGCGATAATTTCCCCCAAATTTAAAATGTGAATGTAAAAGGTTGCAAGACAGCTAGAATCATCGCAATTCAGTTGAAAGTAATTTCGAATTTGTTGGGAATTCCCCTAAATTCCTTCCGTTGTTTGTTCAGTATTGCGAATTTTATTTATTGAAAAGGTTATGTAATTTTCAATTTTTTTTCTTCTTCATTTTTTTATAAACCTACTTGAAAATACACTGCAAGTTCCATGAAAAATCTGTTATTACATCTTAAAAATACCTACACAAGAAGCAATTCCTTCCTAGTTTTATTCATATTCTTCCTGGTAATAAGAATATGATTCACAATAAGCTAGTTTCCTGTTTCAATCAGTGGCGTAACGGAAAACGATCGGCCCTCCGCAAGGTCAGGTTTTGGGCCCCAAGTCGGATCTTTATATATATATATATATACGCTTGTACTAGAAAAAGTTTGCGTTCACCTACTGCTGCTTACATAAACAACAACAAAAAAATTTAAAAACCGGAATTTGAAAGAACAATTTCTTTTAGATATTAGATTTTATTTAATTCATTCCAAGTATTGAGAATAACAAAAGCAAACTCGGTTTGCTTTCAGTGTTTTTAAAAAAATACAGCTTTGTAGCGATACGAACAAAAATCAAGTAAAAAAATCTGCGCTCACTGCTTAGTAGTAACTATAAAAATTATTTAAAAAGGATTATGAGTTATTTAATAGCTGTTTGGATAACCCTGTCTTTTGAAAACTTCTTGAAGTCGTTTCGATATTGAATAAATAAGTTTAGTGGTTTCTTCAGAGCTTATCTTCTCTCATGCGTCCGTAAGAACACTTTTCACCATATCTTTGCTAGATATATTGTGTTTACGAATCCTATACTCCAGAAAATTCGGTTCTATAGGATTCAGACCAGGTGACTTTTTAGACTTGGGACTTTATACAGGAGCCAAAGTTTCACAATCTCAGCGGTATGCTTAGGATCGTTGTCGTGTTTGAAACAAAACGACAATCCTAGGCCGAGTTTGGTGGCATTTTTCTTTAAATTGTTTTTAGGGCATCGAGATAATCATATTTGTTCATTAATTGATTCGACATACTCCAACGCCATACACGCCACCGTGCTTCACCGTTGGTACTAAATGCTCTTTTTGAAGAGCGCTGTGCAAAGTTTTCTCCATACGAATTTACGACCTTTTATGCAAAACTTGCTCTCATCGGAGAATATCGCAGAACTCCGGAAGCTTATGAATATGCTTTTTTGCGAAAGCTGTCCGTTTCAGCCGGTTCGTCATTGAAATATAAGATTTTCTGTAAGCCAGTCGACTACAGTATCCAGCCTTTTTCAAGATTTGTCTTTCAGTATCCGCACAAATGATTTTGTTAAAACTTCTCGTGAATGTCTGTTTCTATTTGAGTTGCAGTTAAAAGCGGATTTTTTTTCACCAAGGATATCGTACTTGGTTTTTCTCTGAATGTGAGTTTAGATGTTTGATATGTGTGAACGAGGTTTGTAAATGTAAACTCCTGTAGAGGGTTCAAGCGTAGTATAGGGGGGTGGGGCTTTCGATTTGGCGATTTTTATAGATATTATGGTGAGATTACGAATTCATTCTGGCTTCAGACATTTGTCGAGTGAAGTAGCTTGGCGATCGATTTTGGTCGCCAAAAGAAATTGACATCGCCTAGGGCCCCCTATACTACACTTTAACCCTCCTGTAGATTTAAAGATATTGTTAACACACTGGATAGATGAATACTGCCGTTCAACGGATCTGGCAATATCCCGACGACTTTTTCCATCTTTTCACAATGATTTTACGCTCACTGATACTTATTTCCTTCATTTTATTTTTGTGTTAAATTGTTTCGTATCTCACAAAAACGTTAAAATTATTGCGTCACAACTTTCTTAGGCTATTTTACTTGGTCACTGAATGCAAAATCTTTGTTAAGCTATAACACCTGTTGATAAAAATTTCAAGAATATTCAAATAAGGAAAGCACACTTTTTCTGCCTACGATTTGTGTATAACTTTGCTACAAAACTCTCGTTATCTTACGTAGTTTTAATTAAAAAATAACGAATTCTTGCATACACAATATTTAAATAATAGTAAGCAAATTCATGAAATATTATAAGAAAAAAATTATATTTCTACTAAATTTTTTACTTTTTTTGTATGATTTGTTATAGATCAACGCAACTTTTTCTAGCAAGTGTGTATGTATATATATACAAAGTATTGCCGAACCATAACATAATGTGCCTTTACACATCACATAAAAATATTTAACATTAAACTTATAGCTGAATACAAAATCAACCAGGGTCTGAGTTAACGAAGTAAATAATGTATAACATTAGAGAGTACTTACAATATTTATTAAAATGGGAAATCTAACGACAGGTAACCTGGTAACTTTTATAAAAACGAACAGAAAGACACGAACACTGTAAAATAATATTTTAGATTAGAAATTCTTACGAAAGAAAAAAGGTATAACTTTATGTTTCGTTTCTGAATCCCGATATGAGGTTGACCTAAAGTTCGATTATGTTCCAGCATAAATACTGCAACTTTTAATAAGGAGATTTTTTTTTGTACGATGCGAAACTGATTGCATAATAAAAGAAATAAGAAACTGATACATTCCATTATGCTTCATTTGACTAAACACTCATAAATCTAGAGCAAAAAATCATTTAAAACTTTCTCTATGCTTTTCCAAGTATCGTTATAATATTTTACTTGGAAAAAAGCGACTTCGACTTTTTTTATTTATGACTTCCGTAAATGAAAATGAAATTCGTAGTGGTGGTGGTGGAGGGACTAAAGAAGCCAATAAGTTACGTTGCTACTTCGTAAAAAAGTAAGTCATGTCTTTTTTTTCTCCCTACAGCTAATGTAAAGTATACAATAATAATAAGAGTAAGGAATTTTTACATCTTTCTAGCATTTTATCCGATTCTCCGTCTGACTTTGTTTTATTTGTTAGTAATTTAGGTTTAAAAGAAAAACCCACTAAAGAAAAGTATCTCTCGTCGCAAAGAATGAAGCAAATAAAAAAAAAATGTTTTTTGATTTGGTTATTGGATCAAAAATATCCAATTATGGTATTAAGTTTTATTTTGAATGACGTTAGATAGCCAATGGACTAAATTCATGACGGTCACATGATAATATAAACACGTGTTCTACATTGAATTCAAAACGGACAATAAACTATATATATAGCTCGTACTTTTTATTCTATTTGTAAAACTTAGGTAAAATTTCAAATTGCACAATTGGGTAAAGATGCTCAAGAGTTATAAAAAGAAATTTCTGCCAAAAGATTTTAAAATTAAAGAAGAAAAAAGAAAACGTGGAAAGCCACGTGATAGAAGTGAAACTTCTTTGGCGACGGCCGTAAATGCAGGAATAGATCTAATTATATTAAACTGCTGAGAGAACTTACTTTAATCAAATAAAATTCGAACTTCATTTATTGTATGAAAATACTTTTATTCAATTTTCTGCATCATTTTCCAAGAAAGAAACAATAGGTGTGTGGTAACTGAAGTAGGATATAAAAATCCTTTATTGTAGTCAATTAATAAAATATGAGAAAACTACATCAATCGTAGTTCCGTATATTGTTTTTCCTTCTCTAGAATCAGTATTCATTGGCAATTTTAGTTTCTGTTTCAAGAATTCAATGAGTGGCATTGCTTCTTCTGAAGCAAAATTAACATTAAAGTCTGCTGTTAAGATAATCGACTTTTAATCATCATCGGATTCAATGATTGCAGCAGTCTCTGATGTATGCAGCACAAAAACTTTATGGATAAAGATGATTAAAGCTGCGACAGAGCTACCTGGTGGTATATAGACTTTCGCCTGGACTTGCTGCTAGTTTTACTTTGTTTTCCTCTTTTTGCATTTGTTCTAGGCATTCTGACTAGAATTAATTTTAATTCAATGGAAATAAAAATTAATAATATAAACTTAATGCATCACTCACAGAAGTCACTGTGTTTGTTTACAAGACGCTATCCGTAGTGATTCTGGCGTGAACGTTAGTGACATATACACAATGTCCCACACACTCCCGTAACGGGAAGAATGATACATTGGTAATATTTTGGGTGCGTTTATTCGTTGAAAACGGCACGTTTTTATTACATAAAAACTACGAAAATACGTCACACGAGTTCGTTACGAGTAGCATACTCACTTAATATCTCCAATACCTACGCGCCTTTACTCCAAACACAAGATGCTCCACTCCATACCACCTTAGCAATCGTCCAACTTTTTCACAGATATGACGCAAGTCACGTGGTGTACCGCCCTCCCTCATTCTT
Organism: Trichonephila clavata; assembly: GCA_019973975.1. NCBI lineage: Eukaryota > Metazoa > Arthropoda > Arachnida > Araneae > Nephilidae > Trichonephila > Trichonephila clavata. The sequence goes on from BMAO01031027.1 coordinate 45,225, forward strand.
TCCTCTCGCTCGCTATCTCTTCACCATGGCGACGTTTCGAGGGGATGGGTGGAATCACTACTTCCGTTCGCTTTTGCACTGTTACGCAAAACTGGACAAATTTCCCATTCATTCCCGCGAGCAAAGAAGTTTCACTTCAAAAAATCTTGTTTTATACATGTACTTTTAAATAAAGTGACAAATATTAATTTTTTTAAAAAACAGTTTCTGTTAAAAGCGTAATTTCGCAACAAAGAAGTGCATGAACTGATTTTCTGAAAATAGATAATTGCATTTATCGTGACTATGACGTCACATGTGTTTTTGAACTTGATTGGCTAAAAACACGTCGTTTAAAATTATCATGTGATTAAGACGTAACATAAATTTAGTCCATTGGAAAATCGCTTAAAAATTTGATTTTAAAAAATGTAACGCGAATTTTTAGAAAATCTACTAAAATGGCGTTAGCCAGGCTTTGCTCCCCTCTCCCCCGCAGTGCGGGGGTGTACGTTACGCCACTGGTTTCAATATTTCCAATCTTCTCGTATCTGCAATACATTGATGTAATTTGTTCCCACCCCCTTTTCGGCTTTTTGAACATGTTTTTTAAATAGTTATAATAATATTGTATTCTATTTTCTTGTTCATGCATGTTTTTTGTATCCTTTCCAGTCTATCTCGATGGACCATTTTGAGCACTCTGATGGATGAGTTCGATCCTCCCAAATAAATAAATAGCTTGGGATTCCCCAACGTCGTTTTGTAAATCCAACCAAGATAGGGCCCTCATTTTATTTTTGCACCAGTGCCTTTGGTTACCTAGCTACGCCACTGATTATTACAGTAGAACGTCGTTTATCCGGAGCGTCAAATATCCGGACATTGGTCCGGATACGTTTTCGAATGCGTGGAATAAGCTGTGGCCAGAACAACTTCGAAGGCGAAAACAACTTCGATGACGACCACAAGGAGGAGATTACAGACTTTGTCCAATCGATCCCAGGATTTCAAGAATGCGATGAAGAAGATGTAGAAACCTGGATGGTATGCGATGCAGAAGACTGCAGATTTCAAATGCTAAATGATGACGAGATAGTGACTTCCGTGCAAGAAAAATCCGACCCTGCCGACGATGAAACGAATGAGGACAACAACAACGAAAGTAGCAAGGGACCATCAAATACTGACGCGTTTTTTGCGTTAGAGACAGCTATGGAGCGATACGAACAACAATCAGAATACTGTCCTACTCAACTACTGCAGCTCAAGAGAATCAGAGACCTCGTGACGGATCTGTAAGGTTTCACTAACCTCCTCAATAATTCTTTAAAGTTTTATTTATTTCAACCAATCTCCACCGGGAGCCAAAGCGTGATTTATGCAAATGAGAGATATTATATAAGTTCGGGTTTCGCGAGTTAACGTGGTGAAAGAGAGAGAGAGTAGTAAAGTGAAGAGTTAGATTTTTGAAGTAAAATGAATTGAAGCATCGTTAAATCAACACGCAGTTGTTGGCTGATTAAGTGCGTAGTGACGCGACGAGCTAAGCTGAAGATTGAAATTAGAAAGTCGAGTGTGGATCCAAGCCTTTATCCGATCCAGTCAGCATTAAGTTATTCAACACGACGGACCTGCCTAAGTACAAGAATAAGGTTAGTGATTTAGAAACTTGTAAATACGCGTACGTGTGTTAGCTGTAATTGTACGTGCTGATCTTTCGTGGATTCAGTTCCGATTCCGAAGTTCCGCTAATAGTAACCCCTCTCATACTCCACTGTGTTTTGTTGTTCTTAAATTTGAATCGTGTGTGTGTAACTTGCCTTGATTAAGAGGTATCAATAAATATAGTGATTTGTAATGATGTCTCTTGAATTCGTTAATCCCCCTACACGTCCAGAAACAAGTAACGGTAGACGGGGAGATGATAATCTTAGGGGAGGTTATACATCACGACAACCTTGCAGTGAAAAAATGAAGGTGTACAATGCTACAGCAAAAAATAAGTGATTATTTTCCACAATAAAGGTAAAATTGCGACATTTTGCACCTATTTTGCTTTTCCTTCGTGTACGTTTCCCCAATGTGTAATTTCCAATATTCGTATAGTATCCGGTTTCATAAGCTGAATGGATCGCATTCGGTTATCCGAAAGGTGTCTGGTCCTAATTGATTCGGATAAATGACGTTCATATGTATGTAAAGAATACTCCTTCATTGTTGTGTTGCTGGCTTTCCAAAGGAAGTGCACTAGCGAGGTTTTGAAATTTGAGGCAGTGTGTTTTAAAATTTTTGGAAGAAAGTGAAATTACCAGGGGCGTAACGTACACCCCCGCTTTGCGTAGAGCCCAGGATTATAGGGGGCCCAAAGTCTGACAGACGCCAAGTTGTAATCCTTTGTAAGATCCAACTTGGGGTCCCAAATCTGACTTTGAAGGGGAGTGGCCCAAACATTCTCCGTTACGCCACTGTGAATTGCCCTGTAAGGGCTTGCTACTCAAGAATGAAGTTTGGCTTGGGAATTAAGCTTTTCTTACCGATATTATGGAATCTTTAAAAAATTTTAAGTTTAAGACTACTGGGAAAAGATTGTATTTTCCCTTAACTAATTGATCATATATCTTTTGCTTTCTTTGTCTCGATTTTAGAGAAAAATGATTAACACAAATCTTCACATTAATGAAAGGATTATCTGCCAAAGCTGTGATAGAATATAAACGTGTATTTCGAGCTGTGATTGAATCAAAAATTTAATATTCATGTTTGAGGATTCATTTAGTGCTAAGATGGATAATTTTCATAATGATAAAAAAAAATGCCGATTGTTTCATAATTTTCCCCCTAATTATTTCGCAAGACGTTATTTGTTACCCATCCGAAGTCCAAATTGGAAGTATTGGCCATAATACGCTGCAAAATAAATATAAAGAATTTATTATAACTGCAAGTGATCCATATCATTGAATTTGTATCAACAAACAGTTTTTCCAAATTTACACGATTTGACTGTCCGATATTGTTGTTGTGAGTTTGGATCAACATATGTTCACGAATAAATGTTTTTTATTGTAAATACGTATAGTAAAAATAAAATCAAAATATTTTGCTCAAAACTAATTGAAATGCACTTAAAGAAACCCAATTTTGTTAACATCTTTAAAAACTAATCCTAATAGGTATAATACCAATAGCAGGGGCGTAGCTACCGAAGTAGCAATGATATGGTTGGGGCTCTAACATGTGTAACTATAGTTCAACTGACAGGGTCCTCATATTTAAAAAAAGGACCCCCGAAGGAATTTTGTGATGCAGGGCCTACTCAGAACAAGCTACGCCATTGACCAGTAGGTACCAATACTTGGTGAAAAAAACTACAAATTCAAAAGCCGCATTAAGTAAGTACTGACTTTTTAATAATTATTTAGAATTTTATGTGTTTCTCAAGTTACATCTTTTCAGTTCATACTTAACCTACACTCATGTCCATAAATTAAGGAAAATGAAGTTCAGGAAGAAGACAGAAGCAAAACAAATTTCACTTATTTGTAAAGTCTATTTATTAAACAAAAGGTAAAGAGCAAAAAAGATGCTATATGTTTGACATAATTAATAAAAATTGCGATTTTTACTCCCTGGAGCAAATTTCAAAAAAGAACCTATTTAAAAAAAATAATATAACATGGTTAGTATGATGGTTAATACGGAGTATGTCTCCCCGGCGATGCAATACAGGCCTTACAACGCCAACGCATGCTGAGTATCAAATTATCAATCTGATCTTGGGGAATATTACACCACTCATCAAACAATGCCCTCCGAAGTTCCGGTAGACAGGTGGGAGGGGGTTGACGGGCTGCAATTCGTCGGCCAAGCATATCCCACACATGCTCTATTGGATTCAAGTCCGGGGAGTATGCTGGCCAATCCATACGGGTGATATCCTCCGATTGAAGGCATTCGTCTACAATGTTTGCACGGTGAGGACGGGCGTTGTCATCCATAAACAGAAATTCAGCACCCATGGCGCCCCGAAACAAACGTACATGTTGTTCCAGAATGACATCCCGATAGATGTGGCCTGTCATCGTTACACTCTGAACATGCAGGTCAGTTCTGGAACCAAGAATAATTCCTCCCCAAATGAGCCATCCTGCCCCACCGTAACGGTGTCGTTTAAAGGTGTTCTCTTGGTGGTAACGGGTACCTGGCGCTCTCCATATGAAAGTCCGGCGAGAATCAGACTGCAAATTAAACCTGGACTCGTCGGAAAACATCACACAAGACCACTGTTGCGGTGTCCACAATGCGTGCTCTCTACTCCAGGTTAATCGCAGGCGACAGTGAGTTGCGGTAAGGGGAACACATCTGACAGGCCTACGAGCAATGTGCCCTAAGAGTCTGTACACAGTCTGCCTTGAAACTGTCGTACCGGTAGCTGAAGAGAGCTGACGAGACGGGTCTGATGCTGTGTTCCGTCTGTTTCTTTTGGCAGTAACTGCCAAATACCTTTCAAAGAACGGGAGATGTTACCCAACAACCAGTATCAGGTAGATCAATAGTCACAACCCTTCGCCGATATCTGGTAATAAGTGCGCGACGTCAGAGGGGCAGTACTGCCAGAGCACTGGGTTCGGCGCTCACAGTCGCCACAGGAATACGAGACAAACTGTTTACAGGATACTCAATCATGCTGGCCTGTATGCCAGAAGACCAACAGTTTCCATTCCCCTCACGTCTGTGCATAAATGCGCTCGTTTTAACTGGACGTTTGAAACATCAACATTGGAGTGCGGGCCAATGTGATGTTCAGTGACTAGTCCCGGTTTAGTCTGAGTAGTGATTCACGGCGGGTAACGATATGGAGAGAACGTGGAACACGTTTTGAACCAAGAAACATAACGGAAATACATCATTTTCTATCAAGGGGAGTAATGGTATGCGCAGGCATCATGATGGACGGCCGCACAGACCTCCATTTCTTTGACACTGGGTCTGTGACTGCTCAAAGATACAGAGACGAATTTCTTGAGCCTTATGTTCGCTTGTTTCGAGGTGCTGACTTCATTTCCATGGATGATAATACGCCATGTCACCGAGCGGTGCTGATTGATGACTTCCTTGAAACGGAAAACATCCAGCGCATGTCGTGGCCTGCGAACTTCCCTGATTTAAATCCTTTCGAGCATGTATGGGATATGCTCGGGAGACAAATTGCAGCCCTTTCGCACCCACCAAGCTCCGTTATGGAACTGAAGAGAGCTCTCCGAGAAGCTGGTAACCGTTTGAGCCCACAGCTCATTCATCATCTCATAGCAAGTATGGTAAATCGCTGTGCAGTGTGCCTGGCTGTCGGAGGTGACCACACGTCTTATTAAACTGCAGCATCAGTATTTTATTTAAAGTTTTCTTTCATTTTTTCTTTAAAGTGTGAATCCTTGCTATGCTCAGTTTTCTTTCAAACTGCTACTTTGGATAATAAAATTAATTATTATCATTCTTTTGATTTGTTTCCTTTTATATAACCATTTTACACTCGCATATCACGTTTCCCGCCATTCTGATTTACAGTTTCTTCTTTATTCACATAATTATCAATTATGCTTAACTTTTGGGCATCAGTGTATATTCTTCTTAATAAGCACTACAGCTGATATCCGCCAAAGGCTGTCTCAGTTATTTTAAACCATCTGAATCTGTTTAATGCTATTATATTAGCTTTTATAATTTTTTCTCATTTTTGTACCCTATCAACAAAACTTAACGATACTTCATTTCTTTGATATTACATACGACAGAATTTAATGTTGCATGATTATATAATAAAGTTTACCAAGAATATATCTTGAAAACGCAAATCTAAAATAAAATTTAGTTCATTATCAGCACATCCAATTTGCAAATTTAAACACAAAAACTACTGATCTGATCACTAAAACATTTTAAAAAATTTATATTGTTTTAAAGCCAATTAAAATATTAAATATCTTGGAGTATAATATCTTAGCATTTTTTTTACACGGTATGAAACATTTTAATTTTAAGATATACTTCTTCAAAAGCACTATGGTCCATTTCCGGCCAAGGCTGTTTGTGTGTCTCACTTTCAGTTTAACCATCTTGATATTGACAAGTTCTTCCGTAAAGCGCTGCAGTCATTAGTAACCTTTTCGTCCGGTTATAGCAAAATCACCATTGGTTTGAGCTTAAAAAAAAATTAACAAGGTAATTTACAAAAGGTACTGTAATAAATAATGCAAAATCCTGAATCTGAAAGATATAGATCATCTTTTTTTTCCATTTAGTTCAAAAACTTGCATTAGAAGTTTGAAAACTCAGTTAAATTTCAATGTTTTCCCATAGATTAACATTACACTGGAAGTAGGATTGGAAGTCATTTGGACAGTTGGTTTGGACATAAAAATTGGTTTGCTCACATAAAGTAGAATTACATATAATAGTGTTGAATACCGTTTTCATGTTATCACAAAAAATATTTTGACAATTTTTAAACTTATTAGTTAAAAGTTAACGAGTACTGTCTAAAAAGGCTTATTAAACATTACTTAAAATGGCTACCTTTTTTCATCGAATTTAATTTCACTGTAAAATTTAGTAACGTGTGTATTATTTGGTAAAATATATTTTATGCTGTAGTTATATTTAATACTAGCCGTTACCCTCCCGCTTCGCTGGGTATTTCATGACGTTTTATAAATATATCTGTTTATATATATAAAATATTGATATCTATGTCCTAGCATATTAAGAATTTGAAAAATATACTTATACCTGTAACTCTCCCCTCTTGATAAAAAAAGGACAGAACTACTAATTAGTATTATCTAATATTCTCTAAAATTGAGTATAGAATGATGTTTACACTTTTGTAACCCTATAACAAAGTGGATTTCCGCAAAACCTATTTTAGGTGGATTTCTACTCCATAAAATAAACATGGAAGCCAATTTTCAAATCTAAAAGGGTAAAAACAAATTTTTTACTGTCAATACGCGCCCCCCCCCCTCCCTTGTAATTCCGTTGAGAGTCGTTCTCCCGAAAACCGTTCTTAGCGGATTTAAATTCAACAAAAGAAAAATGTAAGCCGAATTCTATTATTATAGTTCGAAAAAAGAAATTTTTTGTCAACACGCTCCAGTAACCCCTTGCTCCCCCAGGAGTTGATTCTCGTCAAATGCATTCTCAGTGGATATCTATTCAACAAAAGGAACATGCTTAACAAATTTCAAGTACACAGGTCTAACAATTTTAAAACAGGATTTTTTCCCCTATAACTCCCCATCACCCCTTGCAACAATCCTTGGGTGTCGATTTTTGTTTTGCTCTTTGTTTGAGGAACTCTATTCCATGAAAGGAACATGTCTACCAATTTTCAAGCAGGTATATCGAATAGTTTAAAAACGGAAATATTTATCTATTACGCCCTTTAATCCCCCGAAATGAAACTTGGGGTTTAATTTTCGCGAGACCCATTTTATAGCGGATCTGTACTCAACGAAAGGAATATGTTTACCAAATTTCAAGACTGTACCTCTAATAGTTTAAAAATGGGAATAATTATCTATAACCCCCCCCCCTTGAGTCCCCGTAACGCCGCTTGGGGGTCTGTTTTCACAAAACCCATTTTGTAGAGGATCTCTAATCTATGAAAAGAATCTGCTTACCAAATTTGAAGACTGCGAGTCTAAGCGCCCTTTTAAGACCCCGCAACGCCACCTGGGGGGTTGATTTTCACAAAACACGTTATATATTGTATCTTTACTCCATAAGGATTCTGTTTATCATATTTAAAGACTGTGCTTCCAGGAGTTTAAAAATGGAAAAGTAATTATCTATAACACCTCTTAAGCTCCTTAACGCCACTTGGGGGTCTATTTCCACGAAACCCATTTTGTGGCGTATCTCTACACTATGAGAGGAACCTGCTTACCAAATTTCAAGACTGTGCGTTTAATAGTTTAAAAATCGGAATAATTATTTATATCTCCCCTTAATCCCCCTCAACACCCTTTGGGGGTCAATTTTCCCAAAACCCATTTTGTAGCGGATATTAACTCCATGAAAGAACTATGCCTACCAATTTTCAAGCCAGTAGACCAAGTACTTTAAAAACAAAAATATTTATCTTTTACGCCCCATAACCCCCCCCCCCCAACACACCTTGGGGTTCAATTTTCCCAAAACCCATTTTGTAGCGGATATTAACTCCATGAAAGAACTATGCCTACCAATTTTCAAGCCAGTAGGTCAAGTACTTTAAAAACGAAAATATTTATCTTTTATGCTTCTTATTCCCCCTCAACACCCCTTGGGGGGCTATTTTCCCCAAACCCATTTTGTAGCGGATCTCTACCCTATGAAAGGAATCTGCTTACCCAATTTTAAGATTGTACGTTGAGTAGTGTAAAAATAGAAACAATTATTTAAACACCCCGTAACGCCCCTTGCTTTTCGAATTTCGCAAAAAAAAAAAAAAAATCCGTTCTTAGCTGATCTCTACTCCATGAAAGGAACATGTCTACCAAATTTCAAGTCTGTAGGTTGAATAGTTTCGGAGATATCGTGATTAGTCAGTGAGTGAGTAGCTTTTCTCCTTCGCATATATAGATTAATTATCAAAAAAATACATCACAATCGGTATGCTAAATCGCAACTGCGTGCTCAAGGGTGGGGGTTATTGGGATTCAAACCCCTCCGAAGCACCACAGATTTTTAACATGAAAGATTATTCTTAGCGATTTTAATAGTGATTCTTTTTTAAATGTAGGCCCCTCCCTTGTAAGTAATATTTACCGAACTTGTACCCAACATCACCCAAATACTCCCAACACTCCTTTTTTACGTAATAATTAGTACTTGCAGAATTTCCCATTATGGACGTTTGCTAAATTAGGGATCCAAATCATGACTCATCTACTAAATCTCTTTTAACTTTAAAAAATAAGAGTGACAAAAAATTATTTTAACAATTAATGTACAACTAAATATTTAGAATTAACCCTCAAAACCCAGTAAGACATCAGATAAATAAGTATTATAAAAAAGGAGCATATTTTTTTTCCGAATAAATGGCCTGATTTCAAAATGTGTGCAAGACAAATTATTCTATATTTGCATAAAATTAGCAACACCTTAATTTCATATTTGCTACTTCACTTAAGGTCAACAGGATTAGAAAGCTGCATTGTTTTTTATTGTAATTTTAAAATTTAATTGCTAGGATTAGAACTGATATTAGGATTACAAGTACTTTGGCGATAGTCTCGACCAGTGGATTTCCAATCGAGCAATGGTTTTGAGTCTTAATTTCATTGAAGATCATCTATATCTTCAGAAGTATGCTCCAAACAAAATGAAATTTCTCCACTTTCATGCGCAATATAATATGGAAGTTAGGAAAAACGCCTAGGTGTCACCGAACTGCAGTTCAGAAATTCGAAATCAATGGACTATCTATACTTATAAAAGAACGAGTTTGTATGTTTAGGCTATTCCGGCCAAATTAAGCAACCCAGAAGTATGAAACTTTGCACATAGAAGCAGGTCACTATGCTATGAACCTCGAAGAGTTTTTTTCGGAATTCATCTTTAGATTTATTTTTTTAATTCAATTTTTAAACGATATTCCGACTATCTGGGCATAAGACGTCATATTATGTATTCTACAAAAACTAATGCTTCGTACAGTTTATAGGGGAGTATTGCATATTTTTACAATATATTTATGGTTGTACTTTTTCGATTATTTGTTCTCTTAAGATCGATTCACGATTTCTTATAGAATACGCAACATTTTTTTTTAAAATTTTTTTTTTTTCAATATCTGGATTTTATTTTCGTTGGTTTGGGCAACAGTGTATTTGGTTTTGAATTTCTTTGTGCTCGAAAGTTTAACGAAACAGCTTTAATTTTAGCATTTTTTTACTTCCGGTTTAACATTGTTTTTCATTAAAAGTCTGATTTATGTTATGATTCTCAAGAAAAGAACTCTAAAATACTTTCTGAAGTGGTTTCTGCTAAAACTAAGTGCAACACACCTTTGGATTATAGACGATTAAAACGTTTTAAAAATTAATGCTGAAGAGAAGTTAATTGTACCATTAAAACCAGGAGAAACGAATATACAGTATTACGTTACCAATGAGGAATTGTTCAGTATACTATATGAAACTCACACCAGAATAGGCCATGGAGTACGCTTAAAGAGTTGCAAAATAAATACAAAAATATTACATATGAAGTTGTATTTAAATTTATGCAAACAGTGTCAAATGAAACACAGTGCACCTAAGAAAGGTATTGTTGTGAAACCAATGATCAGTTCTGAGTTAAACTCAAGATGTCAAGTTGATCCGATAGATCTGCAGTGAAACTGAGATGGCGAATATAAGTTCATAATGGGTATCAAGATCATTTAACTAAGTTTGTCCAGCTACGACCTTTGAAAACTAAGAGGGCAGAAGAAGTAGCGTATCACGTTCTTCCAATTTTTTTAACATTTGGCGCTCCAGCAATATTGCAATCAGATAATGGTAGAGAATTCAGCAATCAAGTTATATCCAAAAAATGTGCTATGTGGAAAGATGTTAAGATAGTTCATGGAAAACCTCGTCACAGTCAAACACAAGGCTCAGTTGAAAGGGCCAATCAGGATATACAGAATATGCTAACTGCATGGATGAACAATAACGATACAAATAAATGGTCAGAAGGTTTACCCTTTGTTCAATTTGCCAGGAACACTGCATACTACGAAGGAATACGCCAAAGTCCTTATGAAGCCATGTTTGGTATTAAAGCGAAAAGAGGCATTGCATCGTCCTTTTTGCCTTGCGAACAAATCACAAATATCGAAACCGAAAAACAACTTGAAGAAATTGCCAATACTTTTGAAACCGAAGAACAGCTTGAAGAAACTGGTAATACTGAAAAAAATTTGAGCGGTGGTCATAGCGAAAACCATATTCGAAAGAAAAACATTGAAAATTACTTGCAATCTACCACGTCTTCATATCAAGTTCTGACTGAAAAACACGAGTTAATTTCTATAAAAAGAGCGGCTGCGAAAGAGAATCTTCTACTGCAAGCAACAAAAATGTTACGAACCTCACAAAAACAATTTCCTTCTGCTCAAATAGGTGATACTGTACGAATACAAGTCCCTGATGTCGTACAGATAACCGAAATGTGTTAGCGGTTGTTGTTGGAATAGAAGACTCCGACTTCTATAAACTTGCAAATGAAAATGGTACCCTCAAGCAACTTTACAACGTAATTAGTTCGCAATTTGTAAAGAAAAGTTATTTTCCATAGATGAGATATATTTTAAAGAAATTTCGCTGAGAGAAGCAGCTGCAGCTAATTCGAGAAGTGGTGGGCAAGGCTATACACGCTGTCATTGCAAAAGGAAGTGCTCCACAAATAAATGCAGTTGTAAAAGCAAGGGCCATAATAGTTTAAGTTGTTGCAATAAATAAGATTTTTTTTGAATCATATAATTTAGTAAGTTTTTTTATTACTATTATTTTATTTTCTCATTTAGAACATACTCTATAATTAAGTTTTTTACTTCAAAAATTTTTCCTTTTTCACACATTTTGAATGTACTGTGTGTTTTATATATATATATATATATATAAGTTCTTAGACATTCCTTTCAGAAAGAGAGGCGAAAAATTTATCGCAACGGAATTACGGAGAAAAAATATAAATCAAGGACATGTTCAACATTCACCATTAGTGCATGGTGAATGTCGACATTTACCGGTGTAAATCAGAAATAAGGGTATTTAGCAAATATTTCGGACATACACCAATCCGACTATGTGAATGTTGACATTCTCCAGATTTTGGTGTTTCACCGTAACATATACATTTGACTAGCTTTCATGGCCCGGCGTTGCACGGGCTTATACCGAGGGTATAACTTAATCCCCATGTTAATTTCCTCCTTTTATTCTAACGCCAACACTTTTGTGGGGTTTCACGCGTACGATGTGAATGCATGTCCCGTGAGTGCGTGTCATGGCTTTGTTGCTTAACATTTTCCCTTCTCTTCGCAAATTCTCGATCCTAGTACCACTGAAGACCCGCCGTGTAGGGGCTAAATGCACATAAATTATGTCGAGAGCTCAAACGTCCTCCCGTTGGTGTGGTGTGGTAGTTATGAGAGGGGGTGCCAGCTCAGGTGTCGTCCGCGTCACTTGACCATGGTTCAAAATTACGCGGACCGTCCCCAAAAGGCCTCGTGTTGCTGAACAGTGGGACGTTAATATTCACTCAACTTCACAAATTCAGCACTTCCAATATTATTTTCCGAAATTACTTTGATTTCTTTGTTTCTTTCCTCTCCGCTTAGCCCTGCGTTGCACGGGCTTTTACCGACTGAATAACTTCACCCTCATGGAAATTTCGTGTTTCCCTCAGGCCGATAGCACTTGTGTGTGCGTGCGTGCGATGTGAGTGATTTCTCTAACTATGTCATAAAAAATCCCTTTTTCGAAATTTGTTCTTGCGTTGGTGTGGTGTGGTAATTATTAAAGATGGGTGAAAGCTCAGGTGTCGTTCTCGTCACTTGAGAATGGTTGAAAATTTCGAGGTCCGTCACCAAAAATTTTCGAATAGGCAAACAGGGTGAATTTTAAAATCACCCACTCACTTTCCAATTCTTTCGTTGCAATTTTTTATTTCCCGGAAACGAAAATGTAGTCTTTTTAAAAATAGTTGTATGTTGAAAAAAAGACAGAAAGTATAAATTTTTAAAATTACAAAATTTCACTACTATTTTAATTCTTGGAGTAAAATTGTGAGGATTTTTTTGAAATATTCGACTCGGGGGAAAAAAGTTTCATGCAATTACCTTTATAAAAGAAGAAATTATTAAATGATTGATTTAAGTATTTTGAGTGTTTTATTAAAATTTGTTCAAAAAAGTTTTTGGCTTTTTTTTAAAATCACTGATTCTAAAAGTTTTAAATTGAAAATTTCGAAGTCCGTCGCCAAAAAACTCTGGAGTAGGTGAACAGTGCGACTTTTTAAAAATCCCTCACTCACATTTCAATAACGGAAAAAATATTGCAACAGCAAGTTTGACCTTGGCCGCTGAGCGTTAAACAGAGGGGGGGGGAGAATAATAATGATTCTCGCGCATGCGCAAAGCCTTTAGAATGTCTTTAAAGTTTTCATTATTTTTGAGGGCTCAATTTTTAATTGAAAATTTCAAGTTTTCACATATTGATTGGAAACAACAATAATTTTTGAAGAAAAAAGGTTACAAAAATAATGCTTATATTATTTCTCGCAAAAACTTTATTTTACGAAAATCACAAAAAAAATCTTTAAAATTCGTAATTTTTAAGCGAAATCGACACACGGGAAAAAAATTTAATGCAATTTTTTTTTTTCAATGAAGAAATTATTAAATGATTGATTTAAGTATTTTGAGTGTTTTATTACAATTCGTTCAAAAAAGTTTTCGGCTTTTTATTTTTTAAATCACTGATTCTGAAAGTTTTAAAAATCATTTTTATATAAACGCAACGATATTGATTCATATGAGAAAAAATCATAAAATATGCAAAACAGCATTGTTTTGTAAAAAAAAAAAAGTTGTTTTTCTTCTATAAAATTCTTTAAAGAAAGATAGTTTTTTCCCGGAAATGAAACTGCAGCATTTTTAAAAATAGTTGTATGCTGAAAAAAGAACAGAAAGTATAAATTTTTCAAATAACAAAATTTCACTACTATTTTAATTCTTGAAGTAAAATTGTGAGAATTTTTTGAAATATTCGACACGGGGAGAAAAAAGTTTCATGCAATTACGCATTATTTTAAAGTAAACTATAAGTTTTATGAAAGAGAACAAAAATTTCGATACTGATAAATATTTTAAATGAATCTCAGAAATGCATTGAATGCATTTTAATTTTAAAAAAATATATTAATTTAAATCCATTATCAATAAATACTAATAAAAAATATTCTACAGATAGCTCTTGAAACGTTTGGATGTTTGATTAAACATATATAAGTGTTAAAAATCCACTTTTGGGGGAAAACCTAGTTATATGCTAACATTCACTGAAAAAAACATTCAAAAAGAAAATAATACTATTTGATAAAAACATTTAATTTTTTTAATTTTAATTTTATAGTTTTTCATTCCACTCTGTGTTAAAATTATTTAAACACGTATCTGCGAAAAAAATTATATTATACAAAACTAACTTATTAATTATTTTTAATAAAATTGATTAAAAATGTTCATTTAGCAATTAATTGTGACATACCATTTGCTTACATGATGGCAGCACTGAAAATGAAGTAAATTTCAGATCATTGGGGATGCAGCAAGTGAATTCAATCATTGAAGAAGAGAGAATTAATTTACGGGTGGGAAAAATAAGCAGAAATGAACAAAATCGAATTGTTGAAAAAGATAGAAATTACTTTGAATGATTAAAAATCAGAAAAAAACCTTTCTGAAGGCAAAAAAAAAAAATAAATAAATAAAATGAAAAGTACATTAAAATAACAGAGGATCATGTTAAAATAAGTATTTATCAGTAAAATTAATTTACGTGGGAAAAATTAGCAGAAATGAAAAAAAAAGAGATCATCCTCGATTCGAACTCGCAAAGACACGATCTGTTTTACGGTGTGAATGAGAGAAGCGAAGCGCTACCGACTGTGCTACTGGGACCCGTAGCAAGAATTGAAAATAGGCAATAATAATGAAGGGGAGGACGAAAAAGTAATTTTTTCACTCGCATTTTTTTTTTTTTTTTTACTCGCCAAAGTTACTGAGTTCCCTTTAAAATCCGTAATTTTGAAGCAATTTTTTCAATCTTCGTATATGTTACGGATAATATTACTGTACATACGGAAAAAAGGTTTTGTGAGATTATCTTCATAAATGACGAAGTAATTCAATGTGAAGTAAAAATTAAGACTACTTTTTAAAAATTCTTTAAAAAAAAATTGGGGAATTTTATTTTTTAAATGAATGGATCTAAAAGAAAAAGGCTTGAAGTTAATTAGTGTAGAATATCGATTTAATAACAAGAAAAGTAATTCATACCCAACGATTTAGAAATAATTTTCATAAAAACGCATCAGTTTTAACACTATTTTAAAAAATTCGAAAAAAATAGAAAATATCGTTATTTTACAAAAAAAATTACACCGTGTGGTGGCGAAATAAATGATCTTTCCGATTCTGTAATTATTTTTTGTCTGATTTCCACACCGAAAATTAGATGACAATTTTAATATGGTGGAAAACGTAAGATTACCGCTCGGCCGAAACGGAAGGGAAGTTCCGCCAAGTAAACAACCGGCAGGAGTAAAACAATTAGGCGTTTTAAGGTTTTTAATTAATATCTTTTTAACTAATTACAATATCGGAATATAAATGGGCAATAAGGCTTCCCCGGAAAATTCCCGATCTTTTGGTACCTTCCGCGACTTTCTGCGTGGTGCGGTTCGTGAGAAGATAGACGCACATAGATAGATACGTTTGTTTACCTTCGAATTTTAATAGTGTAGACTAGCTTTCATGGCCCGGCGTTGCACGGGCTTATACCGAGGGTATAACTTAATCCCCATGTTAATTTCCTCCTTTTATTCTAACGCCAACACTTTTGTGGGGTTTCACGCGTACGATGTGAATGCATGTCCCGTGAGTGCGTGTCATGGCTTTGTTGCTTAACATTTTCCCTTCTCTTCGCAAATTCTCGATCCTAGTACCACTGAAGACCCGCCGTGTAGGGGCTAAATGCACATAAATTATGTCGAGAGCTCAAACGTCCTCCCGTTGGTGTGGTGTGGTAGTTATGAGAGGGGGTGCCAGCTCAGGTGTCGTCCGCGTCACTTGACCATGGTTCAAAATTACGCGGACCGTCCCCAAAAGGCCTCGTGTTGCTGAACAGTGGGACGTTAATATTCACTCAACTTCACAAATTCAGCACTTCCAATATTATTTTCTGAAATTACTTTGATTTCTTTGTTTCTTTCCTCTCCGCTTAGCCCTGCGTTGCACGGGCTTTTGCCGACTGAATAACTTCACCCTCATGGAAATTTCGTGTCTCCCTCAGGCCGATAGCACTTGTGTGTGCGTGCGTGCGATGTGAGTGATTTTATTAACAATCTCATAAAAACTCCCTTTTTCGAAATTTGACTTGCGTTGGTGTGGTGTGGTAATTATTAAAGGTGGGTGAAAGCTCATGTGTCGTCCTCGTCACTTGAGCATGGTTGAAAATTTCGAGGTCCGTCACCAAAAATTTTCGAATAGGCAAACACGGTGAATTTTAAAATCACCCACTCACTTTCCAATTCTTTCGTTGCAATTTTTTATTTCCCGGAAACGAAAATGTAGTCTTTTTAAAAATAATTGTATGCTGAAAAAAGAACAGAAAGTATAAATTTTTCAAATAACAAAATTTCACTACTATTTTAATTCTTGAAGTAAAATTGTGAGAATTTTTTGAAATATTCGACACGGGGGAAAAAAGTTTCATGCAATTATGCATTATTTTAAAGTAAACTATAAGTTTTATGAAAGAGAACAAAAATTTTGATACTGATAAATATTTTAAATGAATATCAGAAATGCATTGAATGCATTTTAATTTTAAAAAAATTTCACTCAAAAAAACATTCAAAAAGAAAATAATACTATTTGATAAAAACATTTAATTTTTTAAATTTAAATTTTATAGTTTTTCATTCCACTCTGTGTTAAAATTATTTAAACACGTATCTGCGAAAAAAAGTATATTATAAAAAACTAACTTATTAATTATTTTCTAATAAAATTGATTAAAATTGCTCATTTAGCAATTAATTGTGACATACCATTTGCATACATAATGGCAGCACTGAAAATGAAGTAAATTTCAGATCAGTGGGGATGCAGCAAGTGAATTCAATCATTGAAGAAGAGAGAATTAAAATATATTTCAGAATATTTCCTTTTTGTGTGTAATGATGTGTGGCTACACAATGTCCAGTAGGAGAAAAATTTAAGACAAGTATGAAAAAAGGCGACCGGCGGGTTTCTGCGAGGCGGACATCCTCCTTCGCATTGACCGCGAACGGCAGTGCTGCAGTTATAGTCTTGAGTGTAGCGGGAGCTCTGAACACTCCGCCACCAGACAGTTAACCAATTTTGGCTAAATGTAAAATCGCGTATTTTAAATTATTTTAAAAAAATCATTACCTTCATTTTAAGGGCGTAATTTTTACGTTAATGCTCTTAAACATCACCAACTATTTGCAAAAATAACGTACTTTGAAATAAAAAATGTACAAATTACTACTTTTTAATTTATTTCTCAGAAAAAAACATAAGTTTACGAAAATCACAAAATGTTTTTTAAAATCCGTAATTTTGAAGCAATTTTTTCAATATTCGTATATGTTACGGATAATATTACTGTACATACGGAAAAAAGGTTTTGTGAGATTATCTTCATAAATGACGAAGTTATTCAATGTGAAGTAAAAATTAAGACTACTTTTTAAAAATTTTTTTAAAAAAAATTTTGGAAATTTTATTTTTTAAATGAATGGATCTAAACGAGAAAGGCTTGAAGTTAATTAGTGTAGAATATCGAATTAATAACACGAAAAGTAATTCATACCCAACGATTTAGAAATAATTTTCATAAAAACGCATCTGTTTTAACACTATTTTAAAAAATTCGAAAAAAATGGAAAATATCGTTATTTCACAAAAAAAATTATACCGTGTCGTGGCGAAATAAATGATCTTTCCGATTCTGTAATTATTTTTTGTCTCATTTCGACACCGAAAATTAGATGACAATTTTAATATGGTGGAAAACGTAAGATTACCGCTCGGCCGAAACGGAAGGGAAGTTCCGCCAAGTAAACAACCGGCAGAAGTAAAACAATTAGGCGTTTTAAGGTTTTTAATTAATATCTTTTTAACTAATTACAATATCGGAATATAAACAGGCAATACGGCTTCCCCGGAAAATTCCCGATCTTTTGGTACCTTCCGCGACTTTCTGCGTGGTGCTGTTCGTGAGAAGATAGACGCACATAGATAGATAGATAGATAGATAGATAGATAGATAGATAGATAGATAGATAGATACGTTTGTTTACCTTCGAATTTTAATAGTGTACTAGCTTTCATGGCCCGGCGTTGCACGGGCTTTTACCGAGTGCATACATATGTGCATATGTTAAATTAACATGGGGATTAAGTTATACCGAGAGTATAACTTAATCCCCATGTTAATTTCCTCCTTTCTTTCTGACGCCAACACTTTTGTGTGTCGTCCGCGTCACTTGACCATGGTTCAAAATTACGCGGACCGTCCCCAAAAGGCCTCGTGTTGCTGAACAGTGGGACGTTAATATTCACTCAACTTCACAAATTCAGCACTTCCAATATTATTTTCCGAAATTACTTTTATTTCTTTGTTTCTTTCCTCTCCGCTTAGCCCTGCGTTGCATGGGCTTTTACCGACTGAATAACTTCACCCTCATGGAAATTTCGTGTTTCCCTCAGGCCGATAGCACTTGTGTGTGCGTGCGTGCGATGTGAGTGATTTCTTTAACAATCTCATAAAAACTCCCTTTTTCGAAATTTGTTCTTGCGTTGGTGTGGTGTGGTAATTATTAAAGGTGGGTGAAAGCTCATGTGTCGTCCTCGTCACTTGAGCATGGTTGAAAATTTCGAGGTCCGTCACCAAAAACCCTCGAATAGGCAAACAGTGCGAATTTAAAAATCACCCACTCACTCTCCAATTCTTTCGTTTTACCGAGTGAATAACTTCATCCCCATGGAAATTTCGTGTTTCCCTCAGGCCGATAGCACTTGTGTGTGTGTGTGTGTATGCGCGCGATGTGAGTGATTTCTTTAACTACGTCATAAAAAATCCCTTTTTCGAAATTTGTTCTTGCGTTGGTGTGGTGTGGTAATTATTAAAGATGGGTGAAAGCTCAGGTGTCGTCCTCGTCACTTGAGAATGGTTAAAAATTTCGAGGTCCGTCACCAAAAATTCTCGAATAGGCAAACAGGGTGAATTTTAAAATCACCCACTCACTTCAACGATATTGATTCATATGAGAAAAATCATAAAATATGCAAAACATCATTGTTTAGTAAAAAAAAAAAAAGTTGTTTTTTTCCTATAAAATTCTTTAACGAAATATAGTTTTTGGCATTTTATTTTTTTAATCATTGATTCTAAATGATCAATGACTTTTTTAAAATCATTTTCATTTAAATGCATCGATATTTATTCATTTTAGAAGAAATCATAAAATAGGCAAAGTATTATTATTTTGGAAAAAAAATCCGAATCGTGACAAATAAATGATGTTGGTATTTAATTTATTCAATCACTGATATTAAAGAGCAAAGTATGAATCCTTTTAGTTCAGATGGTTTACTTATCATAGTTATAAGAAATCCTTATACGTAACGATTGAAAAATTTCGATTAATGATTTACAGAAACAATTCTTTTTTACTTAAAAAAATGTATATTTAAAGCAACAAAGAAAACGTTCTGATATAATATATTACGAAAAACCAAGCATATAAGGCGAAACAGGTCAAAAGTCATTGGCGCTAAGCTAATTTTCGACGCCAATGTATGTTTGGCTAAATGTAAAATCGCGTATTTTGAATTATTTTAAAGATCATTACCTTCATTTTAAGGCATAATTTTTACGTTAATGCTCTCAAACATCACCAACTATTTGCAAAAATAACGTACTTTGAAATAAAAAATGTACAAAGTACTACTTTTTAATTTATTTCTCAGAAAAACATGAGTTTACGAAAATCACATTTTTTTTTTTAAATCCGTAATTTTGAAGCAATTTTTTCAATCTTCGTATATGTTACGGATAATATTACTGTACACACGGAAAAAGGTTTTGTGAGATTATCTTCATAAATGACGAAGTTATTCAATGTGAAGTAAAAATTAAGACTACTTTTTAAAAATTCTTTAAAAAAAAAGTTTTGGGAATTTTATTTTTTAAATGAATGGATCTAAAAGAGAAAGGCTTGAAGTTAATTAGTGTAGAATATTGATTTAATAACACGAAAAGTAATGTATGGCGACGCAATGTCCAGTAGGAGAAAAAATTTAATACAAGTATGAAAAGATCGACCGGCGGGTTTCTGCGAGGCGTACACCCTCCTTCGCTTTGACCACGCACGGTAGTGCTGCAGTTATAGTCTTGAGTGTAGCGGGAGCTCTGCGCTCTCCGCCACAACCGCAGTTAACCAATGTTTGGTGTAAAATCGCGTATTTTATATTATTTTAAAAATCATTACCTTCATTTTAAGGGCATAATTTTTACGTTAATGCTCTCAAACATCACCAGCTATTTGCAAAAATAACGTACTTTGAAATAAAAAATGTACAAATTACTACTTTTTAATTTATTTCTCAGAAAAACATAAGTTTACGAAAATCACAAAATGTTTTTTAAAATCCGTAATTTTGAAGCAATTTTTTCAATCTTCGTATATGTTACGGAAAATATTACTGTACACACGAAAAAAAGTTTTGTGAGATTATCTTAATAAATGAAGAAGTTATTTAATGTGAAGTAAAAATTAAGACTACTTTTTAAAAATTCTTTAAAAAAAAAGTTTTGGAAATTTTATTTTTTAAATAAATGGATCTAAAAGAGAAAGGCTTGAAGTTAATTAGTGTAGAATATCGATTTAATAACACGAAAAGTAATTCATACCCAACGATTTAGAAATAATTTTCATAAAAACGCATCTGTTTTAACACTATTTTAAAAAATTCGAAAAAAATAGAAAATATCGTTATTTTACAAAAAAAATTACACCGTGTTGTGGCGAAATAAATGATCTTTCTGATTATGTAATTATTTTTGTTGTCGTAATTTCGAACAACCGCAGTAAAATTCGCGTATTTTTTTATCAATATTACAATATCGAATAAATGGATGGAAAACGTCTTCCGCGACTTTCTGCGTGGTGCTGTTCGTGAGAAGATAGACGCACATAGATAGATAGATAGATAGATACATACATACGTTTGTTTACCTTCGAATTTTAATAGTGTAGATTATTTTTTAATAGTGTAGATTATGACAAATGAAATTCATAAAGTGTCTTTTTGAAACTAAATTTTAAAAAAAATAAAGATAATCAGTTTTATAATATTTTTTAAAAATATATGGCTAACTATGTTTTGCTCATTATTTTACATATGTGTATAAAATGTTTCACATATTCAAGAAATATTTTTTATAAGAATTCATAAAATTATTGGTAATGAATTCAGTGGTATGAAATTTCCTGAATGAAATCAAAAACTATAATAATTATATAAAATGAGTGAGCTTGTGAATCATGACACAGTTATGAAATAGCAATATAATAAGTAACAAAATATAACATGCATGCAGCTATTTCATATTTAATTATGTTTTGTTTATTATGGTACATATGTGTGTAAAATATTTTTCATATTGAATAAATATTGCTGTAAGAAGTGGTATATAAATGAAAAAATGTATTACAAAATGATATTATGTTCAGTAAAACAAAGAAAAAAATACTTTGAAATTAAAAATACTTTTGTAACCTGAGAGAATGCTTGAAGTATTACAAGGCTCGGGAAATAGACTGGCAATTAATAATGAAGTATATAATTGATGAACATTGCTATTAGTCTTTCTACGGAAATTATGGTTATTTAACTGAATAAACCTTTTTTCTAACAGTTAAAAAAAACATGATAAATGAAATTGATAATAAAAGTATCCATTTATTTAATTTTTGTAACATTTAAAACTACCTTTGTATTGGAAAAAAAAATTGTGTGGAACCATTAGCCTGTGCATTGAATATTATATTTAAAGCACAGTTTCCAGAGTGAGGGGCGAAGACCCTGTTCCACATTTCACACCACAATACACAAAATAAGTGTTTACATAAAAAACTGTTTTAATAGTTAATTATCTATACACTTATCTTGCATTATTAATGTCTACATTTTTAAATTTCAGAATCAAAAAATACTAACGCACATATGTACATTGATAAAAGGGTATATTTATTTTAACTTTTTAAATTTCAGACTACCCTTTTCTTTTAAAGAAAAAAAGTAAAGATTATCAGTTTTATTATGTTTTTCAAAGATAATATGCAGGTATTTAATTCAAAAACTTGTTAATTATATTTTTTTCATTATTTTATACATGTAAAATATTTTTCACATGCAAGAAATACTTTTATATGTGATACATAAATGAAAAAAAGTATTACAAAATTACATTATGTTTCATAAAACGAAGCGGACATCATCCTTCACATTGACCGCGCACGGCAGTGCTGCAGTTATAGTCTTGAGTGTAGCGAAAGCTCTCAGCACTCCGCCACCAGACAGTTAACAATGTTTGGCTAAATGTAAAATCGCCTATTTTAAAATTATTTTAAAAAATCATTACCTTTATTTTAAGGGCGTAATTTTTACGTTAATGCTCTCAAACATCACCAACTATTTGCAAAAATAACGTACTTTGAAATAAAAAATGTACAAATTACTACTTTTAATTTATTTCTCAGAAAAAAACATAAGTTTACGAAAATCACAAAATGTTTTTTAAAATCCGTAATTTTGAAGCAATTTTTTCAATCTTCGTATATGTTTCGGATAATATTACTGTACAGACGGAAAAAAGGTTTTGTGAGATTATCT
>BMAO01031028.1:0-16407 GCA_019973975.1 Trichonephila clavata
GATGTAGAAGGTTTCGTAAAATCTAATATAGTATGCCAACTCAAAGATTTTTTTTCTCCCACAAAATTTCCTCGTAGCATGTATATAACTTTTTAATTCCTTATTTTTTATTGAATAAATACACTCTTCTTTGGAGTCTATATTTTCTAAAATTTGTAACCCTTTTTCAATTAAACTGTCAAATTTTCGACAGTCATTTGATTTTCGGATTGAACTAGGCCTAATGATTCAAGTTCTTTAATGCCTTGTTTGTTCTTGTTGAGGTATTTCTATGAGTTCATCAATTGTCAACTCCTGTTGTTGGGAATCCAGAAGTCCTTAAACGTCAACATTATCCACTTCTAAATTTATTTAACTGGCAAGATCGAAAACTTCTTCAACCACATTACCAATTTCATCAGGCTCTAGCACTGACAATCGATTATGTCGGATACACATGAGTCTAAATATGTAGATTGTATAACAGGAATCAGGGAGTGAGTAATCGAGTTGTGTAGCGCTCAAATAAAAGATGAATCGACGAGATTTGAAAATATCATAACTGCGGGTTCGCGTAATTCGAGGTATTACTGTTTCATTTTATATGTTAAACAGTGAAAAAACATATTAAATTAATCGTACAAATTCCGATACACCAGCTACAATAGTTCTCGAAAAAAAATCCGACTTTTGATTAGAAAACTCTAAAAAAGAATTTCATCAATTCTTAGTACAGTGAAAAGATTATTTATACGAATTATAAAAAAATATGTATTAAATAGGTGATATACTAAAATGATATTATTGTAGTATTTTATTTTATTCTACATATAAAAATCGTAAAATTTACTTAAATTATCAATATTCATACGTTTAATACTGTTAAAGATATTTATTATATATAGTACATTTATTAAGTATTATAATTAAATATATACATAATAATAATATGAAAAATTGTTTTGATAAAAGTATAAATAATGAATAAAGTAACTTTAAATGAATAGTACAGTTATAAAACCTTTTAATTTTGATCAGAATATCCAGAATGAAATCCAGTTTATGACAATTTTAAAACTTTTTGGAGCAGTTTTCTTTGTAAGCATATCAAAACAGATACTAAATTTTTTTAAAAAATACGTCAAATGTTTTTTAAAACCAAGTGAGAGAAATGGCAATGCCTCATTCGCTCTTAAAATAGGATTTCATATTATTTTTAGCAATGAATACGTGTTAGCTTTTTAAAATTAAAGGTTATTTATTAATCAACAGATTTATGAACTTATTTTAAATAAGTCTTATTTAATTGAATCAAAAGTTCAAAAATAAATTTCATTTCAAAAATAAAAACTTTTATGTACCTGAATTGTATTACAGAAAATCTTTACAATAAGGTTAGTTTTTAAGAAAAGAAAAATCAATGTTAAAAATGTATACTCCTCACCTGTAATAAATCAACTTATTTTATTTTTAAAATAATTTGCATTCAAATATTCAAAACTTAACTTTTATGAAAGATTTATTGCATAATATAATCCCACGAAGTTGAACCTATTTTCACAGTCATCACATTTCCTGACAGAAGGATGAAACTACACAATTATAATGCAAAAGTTTGGCATTTCAAAATGAGGTAAAACTGTTACACGATCGCAAAGTAATAATGGAGTTTCAAACTTTTGTTCCTATTCCAGTTTCAGTTATTATCGAAGGAGATTTATTAGTCAAGAACAGAACACTGATGACCACTCTCATTAGTTTCATAAAACGATCGAGAAATAATGTCTAATTTATGCTAATTGCGACTACGGAAGAACTGTGATAACTTCCTCACGTAATTGCTATTTCTTTAGAAAAGTACTCCAAGATAAAAATTCAGCTAAAAAATATCGAAATTGGTATGAAATATTTGAAATGTTAATGACATTTATATATTTAATGCTTACTTCCAAATTTGCACCATTACGTTTAGAAATAATTTACTTTCGAAGAAAAAACTTTTCCTCCCCCGGTTTTTCATCTTTTAATGAATTTTAAATTTTTCTTCAGAGTAAGTTAGATTTAATTAGATAGTAAATATGTGAAATCGTATCATTAAAAATTATTTTGTAAAAATTCCATCTGCTTCTTTTATCATGGAAAAGAAAGTAAGATTTTTTTTTTTAAAAAAAAGAAAAATGATTATATGATTTGATTTATGTTTCCACAGTATTTATTTTTAAAAATGTAAAAAATGTTAAAAATGTTCTTTTGCCAGGTTTTGTTTCCAATATTTTTCCTTTAATATCTACGTTCGTTTAAATAAAATAAATTTTTATCGAATTTAAAGTTTGTTATTGAAAAAAATATAAATATTATATAGCATTTTATTAGTTATTTATGATTTTAATGAAAGTAACAAAATAAAGACATCGTTTAATATGCATGATTTCATGTATATTATTTATATATGTGTGTGTAAATAACTAATTTCTTTGTCCGTAGTTGTGACGCAATGAATAACGGGTAAAAAGCATGCAATTTATTTATGTAATTTAAACATCAAGATAGTCCTTCACACATCCCTTTCTTTAAAAATACAGATCGAAAAAAATAGAATCCTCACACCCTCTCAGATTTGGGAAATATACTAGGAAAAATATTAGGGATGTTATAATCCTGCGTCGAATAGAAGTTATTTTTAGAAATACTGTAAGCCAGATAGCTATTTCTTTTTCTAAGAGTCGTGAATAGATCTATCAAAATACAGGGTTTCATTCTTTTGACACGGAAATGAAATGAGACTGGTGCTTAGCAAAATGGTTTTATGTGAAGGTTTATAGAACTAAAAAAAAGACTAATATTTGAATTATATAATAAAAATCCAAATATTTAATAAAAATTTATTTTTAGGAATGTAAAACTCATTCCTATGAAAGTAAAAAAAAACTTGAGTAAAAAGAAAGCATTTCTGATGTTCCAAATAAAACCTAAACCAAATGCGCGTGTAATAATTTCTTCCATCTTAATTACATTTCATACTGTTTTTGTAGTAGCACAAATAAGGCACACGAAAGTACAAGAGATTTAACCAAATAGCTTTAGACTTTAATTTAAAAAGTTGTGCGCAGATGGAATATTCGTTCCCGCGAATCTTCAAAATACCTCATTTTAATATAAAAGCTTTATGTAATGTATTAAAATATAATCAATATGCCACACATGCTGTAGTACTTCCGGAACATTAAAGTATGAGAAATTGGCATGTATAGGTCAACTAAAAAACAATTATAAATATAAAACTTCATTATGGAGTATGTTTAACAAGTTTTAACGCTATACGCATATGCTGATAGACTTATATTGACACACACACACAAACAGAATCATTGAAAAAAAATTCCAAAATTAATTACATTTTAATTTTAAATAAAACTTGTCGAACTAATAACGATAATACTTATTTTCTGAGTCGAATAAAAATTTTAATATCAATGAAACTATTTTCTGAAGAACCAATTTAAAAAAGTTCCTTTTGTACAAAATATACAAACATTAAACCTTGAAGAAGCATATTGCTAAATATTAAGTTAACTATAGAAAGATTAATCTGAATAAACTAAAAATCAAACTAAGCAAAAGAAAATATTTTATTGCATATAAACTCTAACTTCATAGAAACCTACGCACTTACTCCAATTACATGCGCATATACTTATTACAATAATGATGAAAAATAGAAAAGATAGAAAAATTGAACATCAATTTTGCATTTACCGTACCCAATTTTCTTAACAAAATCAAAGTAAATTCTGCAGATCGCAGATTTTACTTGAGTACAGTAATTATATTTCTGAAATCACTAATGATATAACTTAAGGTAACAAGTTTCATAATCTTAAGTCCTTGTTAGTGGACTCAGCCTCCTTGGTTGAAGTACATAATTAGTATAACCCACACACAACGATCCATCATAATAATTTTTTAGAGATTGTGAGACTTTTCGAAAATTTCTCGTGTATTAAAAGCTATATAATTGAAGCACATTACAGACGAGAATTTACAAGCTTTTTTGCACAAATTTTAAGTGGACAAAAAACGATTTACACAATATTTTTTAATTTAATGATTTTCATAATTTTTTCGGTTACTTCTTATGTGTATGCATGACGAAAAACAGATTTTTGTGCTCAAAGTTTCATAAAAAGCCAACCATTTAATTTTTTAAGGGAAAAACTTGAAACTTGGTATTTGTACTTGGTATTCTTGTATTGATGATTGGTATTCGTACAATACTTCTTTTTATCAATGCTTATTGAAAATTCCTTTTAAAAATGTGTAAATTTTGAATTCAATTATCTTTTTTTAAAAATAAGTATTGCTTCGATTAAAAAATTCATACCAACTTTTATTCCATGTACTATTAACAACAAGGGGAAATATCTCCAAGTACTAGGCACAATATTAAAAAAGCCTTAGCATTTTAAATTAAAACAAACTAGTTATTTTATCGTTCCGAGATAAGTCAGTTTAAAGCTTTGATTTGGCATTGGGATGTGAATAAAAATAAACGTAAAAGTTATCACAACTCTGTGTTTTTTAAACTTAGAGCTTTTAAATTTTTTGAACTTGTAGAAAAGTATATAAAAAATAATTTAGGCTAAAAAAATTAGATTTTATTTTTTACCAATTTTTGTCAAATGAATCGTATTATGTCCCTTAAATTCTATAAAAATTTATTTTACGTAAAATACATTCATTTTAAAATTTTAAACATTTTTGTTTCAATTATAATAATTGTGATTTTGAGGGTACGATTATAACTAGAAACTTATGAGAAGTCCTATTTTAAACAAATTAAACATAAAACTGTGATATATCTGCAAATATTTACGATAAATTTAGGTAATTTTCTTAAAAACCAAACTATTATTTTATTATAAGTGTTTTTTTAATATGGATACCAATGTCAGGAGAAAAAAGACAATTTTATCCATCAAACCATATCTACTGTTATACTGAAATTCGATACGTTTCTTAAATTTAGGTATTGGTTACGCAATGGTAACCATTTCCTTAGTGATCTGCATATATTACAATGTAATAGTATGCTACACAGTGTTCTACATAGCATCTACTTTCCAGACAACTGTGCCTTGGGCCACATGTCCAGCGTATCCGCACAATGTCACAAGATGCCATGTCAGAAATCAAGAAGTAAGTACACTTAATCTTCAGTGCGGATATCAAATTTATATTTCGCTTTTCTAAATTGTTCATTCCTTTATTACTTGTGACATAATTTTTTTTTTTTTAAAAAAAGGAGGTATGGTTATTTTTTTTTCTGTGGTTTTTAGATTTGTTTAGAACATTTAAGAAAAAAAAATGCTAAATTTAAGAAGAGTATAATAAATTTTTATTACTAAAAATGGGAAAAAATTGGTAAAAATTTACAAAAAATAACATAAACGAAACCCAATCTATACCAAAAGTTTATTAAAAAAATTTTAAATTTTTCAATTCTGATGGGTTGCTATGTTATTCATTTTTAAAATGACCTACAAATTAAGAGATATTTTAATTTTTACAAAAGCTAGAGCACTTTATCTTAATTACATGAAATTGCTTAAAAATAGTGATTATATTCACATAAGGGACTGTAAATTTTGTAATAAAATTGTAATTGATAAGTCTGAAAGTTAAAACACTTCTACTATTATACAGAACATACACAAAAAATTTCAGTTAATTATTTTCAAAACTTTTTGAGCAATCGCTGTCCCCGTTTCAGCATTTTCAGAAAAATACATTTCGAGTAAAATGCGTTTTAAAGTATATCTTGCTTAAAGTAATGGCCTCTGCTTTTATTAAAACACTTGTAGTTTTTGTTCTAGTGAACGGAAAATAATAAACTTGGTATTGTTATGGAGCTAATAAGATGGCCTATAAAATAAAATCATAAAAAATGTCAATTTTTGACAAAGTGCACAATTTTAGGGTAGTCGGATACCTTAAACATAATGATTTTTTTCTTTTAAATATTCGAAACATTTATATCTACACTGAAAAAATATCTAATATTTCACAGGCAAATGCTAAAAAAATAAGGATGAAACTCGCAAAGTGTTTAAGAGAAAAAAAGCATATTTTAATGTACCGTAAAATCCGGCGTATATAATGTGCACATTAAACGCAAAAAATAATATCAAAATTTATGGGTGTACGTCATACGCAGGATATCAAAATGATAGTTTTAAAATAAAAAGAACGAAAAGTGTATAAAAAAAATTAGACTTCTACTTAGATCGAAATATTGTTTATTTAAAAGAAATCACATACCTTATGAACTTATATATAAAGAGTTGTAATCTAGAAGTATACTATTTTTTTCAAAAGCCTGGGACAATACTACGAACAAATTATTCCAAACATGAGAACATTACATGCGTACATTTCAGATTCCTTCGGAATACATTAAAGTTTAAAAAACTAAAAAACACCCTTTTATAGCTAATCGAACTAAGTTGTAACTTAATCTTTTAGTCGTCAAATCTGGAATTAGTCGCCAAATCTAGAAATGGGATCTGAAATTCGTCGCCAGATGCGGAATGGGATCTGAAAATGAGATATCGTTAACCTTGATGGTCCTGATCAGGACAATGGAACGTAATTATTAAATTGTTGTAATGTCATAGGTCCGGGACAAGTGAGCAAAATTTTGAATTAATCTGACCTTTTAAAGTGGGTAAAAATTTAGTTCAAAGATTCCGTGATACAAGTGAAGCTTATAAAAGGGTGTTAGTAAAAAAGGGAGTGCGAATACACATAAAAATTAAAAAATACAGCTCTGAAGTATGGGTGCATATTATACGCCATATTTTACGATATTCATTTATGTTACATTCATACTTCATTATTGTATCGTTTTTTTAATGCATTATTCGTATGTACATAAATCTCCATCAACATTTCTTTGCATAAAGCATGTTCCTTATTTCGTCATATGCTTTAATACAAAATGAATTTTTTTTCGTTCTAAGTACATTTACGGGATAGTTAAATGATTCCATATATTAAGACTACTTTGAGGTGTGGATGTCCTATATTTGTTATTCGAACTAAGGAACTAATATTTACGTCGGCTCTGGTGGCTTAGATGTAGCGCGTCCGCTTCGTAAGCCTGAGGTCGCGGGACAGATTTTCTGGATGTGAAAATTGTATAGGCACGCATTTTATATGATTATGTGGCATGTGAAATATCCTTGAGTATCAATTTGATTCTGGTACTCTCGGCAAAATTAAATCACGGAAATGTTTAGCATCCGACGAGAGCTTGAATGAAAAAATTAACTCAAGGGTCCAAATCTTGCAACGAGGCCGCCACCAGATGGTGTCACCACTGAAATGGCTCTTACATTTGGGGGCTTCCGAGTATGCAAAGGCTTAGGTTGTTAATATGCAACCCATTAGGGAAAAAAATAATTTTAATATTGTGTAACTTTTCTTCCTCAAAAAGTGTTCTGAACTCAGACCTTACTATTTATTTATAGCCAAACCTGTTGGTTGAATAAATAAGACTTCATGCTTTCAAATGGTAGAATTGTAGTATTTTTTAATATTTGGGTTTGTTTCCCTTTTTTGGAATACTTTGTACTTATAAGATTCTAAACGAAATCTTAACACCTCTTCTGTTTTCAGTCACATCGATTGTAACTTGCTTGTTATCTTTCACATTCTATTATTTGAGTCACAATATGCATTAAAGTCAATTAATTACAATCAAAAATTCAGAAGTCAAAATAAATCGAACCTTGCATTTATCGTAAACATCAAATATTTGCTGAATGCACTGTAGCACAAAAATTTTATAGACATATTATTTTGGGTATTCCAGGTAATTGATTTGTTACTCTCAGTTATTTTTTCTTAATTACTGTAATATATTATTGTAGACGAATACTTACATATTATACATTTTACATTATATTTTAGTTTCCCTCCTAGTTTATAAAATAAAAGGAGATAATAGAGATGTAGTCTTAGTAATTTATGATTTCAAGATCATTTTTCATATTAATTTTAAAAACAAAGACTTCTTAAGTTGCTTAATTAAAGAAATTTCGAGAAATCAAACACATTCTAATCCTGTTTGAAATTTATCTCAAATGTAGGAATCTAGAAAGACTCGTAGATAAAATAAAGGCGTCATCACATAAATTTATATAGATATTTATTATTCAGTGAAACAAATTACTAAATTTACTGCCACAAAAAATTAAACCAACTGTTCCTCGAATTCTAAAGAAGAGAATATTACAAGTTCTAAAAATGAATATAAAATGAATCAATACCAAAAAAGAAATAAGTATTCTAGAAGGTCACAAATTTTGCGACTATAATCTCGAAAGTGTGCAATGTACCCTATGTAATTCCCTGCATTCAGATAGAAAACTGACAACGATAACTTCAATTATTGATCCTTAGAAATACTTAAAAATATCTCTTCATCGATTTCGAAACATTTAAACTAGAGTCGAAACCCGATTTAAGCCAATAGGCGAAACGGAAAATTATTTTTAAGAATACGAATTTAAACTTTTATTCTTAATAATATAATGATTGGAACTATAGATAATTTAAACAACACTATGATTTAATTATTCATGTTAGTATCATTAATTTAAGTATTTTTGTGTCGCATGCAGTAATTATTTAAGATTTAAAGAATTCTTTTGAAATTATATCTAACTTATGTATCGAATACATCATTTCTGGCGTAACTTGTTACATTCGTAATAATAATCGCTTCAGACTGTCCACCTGACCGGAATATCTGCGCTTGCACCTTAGAGCCACTAAGTCGAGTTTAAAAAATAGAAATATGTAATTAAAATTCAATAATATTTAAGAACTAGTACTTGTGTGCTACAAACAAGAATTCATGCACAAGCAAATATAAAAATTTTCCAAACTTTTTAGTCTTTTTATCAGAAATTAAATTTTTTTAAAGTTTAGATCAACTTTCAATTTAATAATTTTTTGATTTATATCATCTCACTGGTGCTTTGTTTTTCAAAAAATTTATTTTTTTCCAATCATACTATCTTAAGCATTAACAATGAAATAATTTCTAAAATATTCAACATCAATTTCATCGCCTAATGTCTACTTAAAAATATTTTCAGAATGATTAGGTTCAAGTGTCCTATTGATATTTTTAAACAAGGAACAAATCTCGGAATTCCTTTCGAGAAATCTATTCTTATTCTTATTCTAGGCAGTTTAATATTTATTGAAGAACTTTTGTAACTCAAGAACAGCACTAAAATAGAAACAATCATTTCAGAATAGACTGCTGTATACAATAAATGCGCTCTTAACATTTAATTTTAAGAAAAGGTGGGAGGATGGAGGAATAAGCAACGATGATGTGAAATTTAAGAGCTTTCTTCTAATACTATTGTAGGCTCTAAGCAAATTCCTAATAATAATTACTTTTAAAAACTTCAAAATAATTAAAATATGCTTAAGTAATTATCTGATATGAAATGAAGATAAAAACATTGCTATTAATAAAGCGTTTTAGTATAATAAAATTCCATATCGTAATTGATTTATTACATTTTTCAGCAGAATGATTTTGCAATCCATAAGTCATCCACAATCATACTTATACTTAGCAAATTGTAAATAAAAAAATTTTCTCATCACACTTTTGTAATTAACACAGCCATCTATTTTTAAAAATAAATTTTAAACATATATATACATTCAAAAGAAAATATCTTAATATTAAATGTTACTAAAAATATTTGTGTTAAAAATAATATGAAATACTACTTCAATACTATTAGTGAGTAATAATTAAACCTATCGTAGTTTAATAATGTAGTTAATATGTGAGAAGTCAATTTTAGTTAAGGTAATGGAATAAGTGTATATACATATACACAATAATAAATTTGTATAAATTTTGGCTGCGTTATTTTCAAGCTTCATTTCTCTTTGTATTATCGCGATTAATCATTTATATCAATAAAAAAACTACTAGTAGCTTGACATAGTCATCTTATGAGAAATTTTTCTCTGAACTTCGATGCGATTTTTCAAATTCTGTAAAATTCGGCGTATTACTCGCACTTTTAACACAAAAAAATAAGATGGAATTTTACGCGTGTGCGTTGTACGCTGGGTATGAGACTGAGAGCTTGAAAAATAAAAAAAGATGAGCATAAAAAATTATGATTTCTACATAGATAGAAATACCGTTTATTTAAAAAAAATAACACATCTTATGAACTTAGAATGTTGTACTTCTAGAAATACAATATTTTGTTAAAAGCCAGTCATATAATGCCTTAAATAAAGGACTTCAAAACATAAGAGTATTGCATATGTACATTTCAGGTTCATTTATAAAAAGGGGTGCACGTTATACGACAAATAATCTCAAAAGTTGAAAAATTCAGCTGCGTGCTATACACCTGATTTTACAGTATCTTATTTTGAAAAATATTATGTTCAATAAATAACTAAAAATAAATATTAGTTAAATATAAATCCATCTCTGTTTCCTTACTTTAGATGAATGAGATATAGATGTTGTGACTTTAAGAAATACCTTTGAGTAAAAAATGAAAAACTGGTTTTCTGAAAAAATGTAGCAATAGAATGTCAAAAATTTACAAAATTGCTATTCACGTTGACATGAAAGATTTATAGATTTAATCCCTGATGGTAGGTTTAACAAGCACATTATATTTTCATTATGTGATGCATGGAAAATAAAATTAAATAATTATGCACTAATTCATATTTATATTACTAAATGAATCTTCAAAAGTCTTAACAAAAAATATTTTTAATAATCAAAATAGTTCATTAACCACATAATAATAAGCAAATATCGAACCAAGATCATTGAATATCTATTCTAATATTATTGATAAAAATATTTCAACTCAAGAATGCTCAAAGACATTCAAATGAAGAATGCACAACTCAAAAATTCAGCAGTATTAATTATAACTCTTAATATGTCACAAATAGAAAAATATTATTACAGATAAAATTCTGTTAACATTTGCAAAAATATCAATTTTTGCATCAATTCAACTATGTAGACAAAGGCTCATAGAATCCACGTGAAAAGTTATTATTTAATTAAATCATTAAAAACTTTATCAAACATGGTCTCTAGGGCGAATGCACAAGACTATTCTATCTGTCCAGTTTAAAATTATTTAAAAATAAATTTTAAAAAATTATGAGTCTATAGGGAAATGAAACAACTTCACATTAATACTGATTTTATTAAGTTTTTAAGTAATTTTAAAAGAAAGTTTCAAAATGAATTCCAATCTAAAATGAAATATTGAAAATACATTTATGGAAATCTTGCTTATTCATGTTTTAGTGTTAGTGCTATATAACATTTTATAACAACGTAGTTAAACATTTGTAACGGATGAATATCCGTTCAATATCTCAATATTTGTCAATTTATTCATATAATAATGCTATCTTTTGTGTAAAACTGTAAACATATATATCTTTCTAAAATATAATGTTTACATTCCTTAGTTAAAAATAATAGAGTTACCCACCACAATTTCTCTTAATTGTAACTTTTATGTTCAGTTATAATTCTTTATATTTTAAATACATTTCGTAGAAAACCTTCATTAAAAATTGCATTTTATTTTTAGGATAATGTTTCGCATGTGGGATCCAAACTATCGAGTGAAATTTACTGGGAGTAAGTAATTATTTGTATCTTTCGTATTTCATATTGTGTTTCCTAAAGTTTAATTTATAATAGTGGCAGCGTCTGTAACAAATGTGACGATTGAATAAATTCAAACATTGATAAAGTTGGAAGATATCAATTTAAGCTTAGACAACTATTAAGAGAAAAACTAAAAGAGCCTGGACAGCAGATGCAAGCACATTTTCTAAATTATTAATATTATTTCAAATTGTTTTATTTACAGCAATTTTAGTTGTAAATACAGTAAAATAAAAGGAAAGTAAAAAATAATCACAGACAATTGCAGTTCGGAATTGCATTTGTCTGTGGTCTGATTTTTAGAACGTAAGCAGCATATATCGGAAACCGTTTGTATTTATTTATTAAATTGCCTTTTTTTCACAGTATCTTTGACAAAGAAGGTCTAGAATTATTAAAATTGATTTTGTTGAGAGACAGTAATCATCAAAAAACTTTTTTGGGTGGATGTTCGCATTATATATATATATATACCATTTCTTCGCTACTTTTAATAAGAACTTTTCCAATAATATTGCACATAACACGTATATGCAATACTCCAAATCATTACAAAAATGTGTGTTAAAATTAAATTAAATGTTTAATTTACATATAATTAATTTCTACTTTTGCTTCTAATTTCGTTTTTCATTTATCATGCGTACTGTAGTAATTATTACTAACACTGCTAATTTTGTTATAATTATAAAAACGCAGTCACACACACACGCATACACATGCTTGTATTTCAAGAGAATGTTCAAGTGTATTTCAGGAGAGAGATATATCAGTGAAGTTTCATATTTGGTATCTGTGCAACGTATATTTCAATTTTTTTAAATATTTAATATCAAATTTGAAAGCTCGAATTCTACCTGCGTCAATGTAAGAATGGCTGCATAGATTATAACAATGATTTTTAATCTTTCGATCACCGTGACCCCATTTAAGTATGAGCCTGATCACGGACTCCCAAGATTTTGAACATCCCTCCCTGACTCCCAACACATGTCTGAGTCATTTAAAAGTTCCTCATTGAGTTCATATGAGTGCCTCTGCTACTTATACAGACTATTAAACACTTCTTTTTTCACATTAAAAAATAGTATACATCTAATTATATATATATATAAATATTCCAAACTTATTCCCAATACTTATTCCTTATAAATAAACAATGTACTTGACTGTATTAATTAAAAATATTTAATGAGAAGAATGGCGCTGCATTTCGCTTATAAGAGCTATTATAAGATGTGTGAAATATTTGAAATCTTCAGCCTCTATTGTAGTTCCACGGTTTCTAGAAGATTTCAGTATTCATTCTTAAGATAAATAAATTATACTTCAAAAAACTAAAAAACACCCTTTTATATTTAATGCAACTAAGCTGCAACTTAATCTTTTAGTCACCAGATCCGGAAACGGGATCTGAAATTAATTGCCGAATGCGGGATGTGATCCGAAAATGGGAAATCGTTAATCCTGATAATCCTGATTAGGACAATGGAACTAAATTATTAAACTATTGTATTGTCATCAGTCCTAGAGAAGTGAGCGAAATTTCGAATTAATCTGATCTTTTAAAGTGGGTGAAAATTGAGTTCAAATATTCCGTTATATACAAGTGAAGCTTATAAAAGGGTGTTAAAAACTGAAAATGTTCTTTCATATAAATAAGTAGTTTAGAAAGGGGGCAATTTAAGGATCTAGTCTAGGACAGCACATCTTTCAATTCTTCCAAGAGGCCTTTCAGCGCCTGTAAAAGAGGAAAATCTTAACATTAAATCTTCGCGGACCCCCTATATAAGCACTGGGGACCTCCGGGAATCCACGGACCACAGTTTAATTAGTAAAATGTCCTGGATAATAGCAAAATCTGTTAAAATACTTAAATTTTATATACATGCAAACTCTAATATCATTGAATATTTATGAACTACTTCACTAAATGATTTAGCAGTAGCTCATGAACTTATCTCTGCAGGTTATGTATATATTACCATGTACTTTTGATTCATAGCTCATAAATGTATGTATATTTAATGTTAATAGAAATATAAAGGAATCGGTTGTATAAACTGAAATCCCATTAAATGTAAAAGTACTAACTGATACATTAAGCTATCAAAAACGCATCAACATTTATAATCTTCAATTTTATCATTAACCGTTCCACATATAAAATTCTTTAAAGACACCATTTTATTACTTTAATACATTTTATGGGTTGTTAACTAACTTAATGACTCACGGTACCCTACTAACTTTCCATATAATGTGTTCAAGAAAACAGGAAAATTTCCAGCCTTCAACTTTCTGAAACATCTTTATAAATACATCCTTTAAAAAATGGGTTTGTAGATAAGAGTTTTGAGTCGAAACGCCTCAGGAACATAACGTACATTTTGAGTGAAGAAAATAAAAATGGCATGTAGGTATCTTCCAAAATGAACGGAAGTATTTTTAAACACTCCAGAATCTAACTCAGAAGTGCCAATACTTTTGGCTTATTGCCATCCGAACTATTCAAGTTGGCAGAAGCAGTCGTCAAGTAATTCATATCCAGGTTTTTTTAATATTTCGCTGCCTTTCGTTCCGCAAAAATACTCGCGAAGCCAAGATTTTATCACCTACAGGCTAGAAAAAATGAATATTCAAAAGAAAAACATCTAATAAAATTTCGTAGGAAATCCAAACAAACCGCGTGACAACTAGCCAATTTTATGTTGTGTCATTTGCTAAAGTTAGATGTAGTGACATTTCGAAAAGCAATCAAGATGATGAATATATTTTTTAGTATTAAAAAAACTGTCATTTTTTTTGTTGAAAATTTTGAAGATGAAAATATAAAAGACGATTGACCTTGAAAGTTTATTATATGCGCGAAAAGAAAGAATTGTTATTTTTTTTTACAATATAAAATATTACCTTTAACAGAAATATAAGATTTCAATGGAATTGAAAGAATTATTTTAAAATTTCTACTTCTGTCTTTTTCAACATACAACTATTTTTAAAAAGGCTACATTTTCGTTTCCGAGGCTAAAAAATTGCAACGAAAGAATTGAAATGTGAGTGAGGGATTTTTAAAGTCGCACTGTTCACCTACTCCAGAGTTTTTGGCGACGACTTCGAAATTTTCAACCACGGTCAAGTAACGAGGACGACCCCTGAGCTTTCACCCTTTTCTCTATTTTATTTGAGAGTATTCGGATTTTCAGCATTAACAAATATAAAAATGAAGATTAACATGTGGTTAAGTTATACCCTCGGTAATAGCCCGTGCAACGCTGGCCATGAAAGCTAGTAATTCCTTAAAAATTGATATTATAATACATACGCCGTGTAAAAATGTTTTATGTGTTTTTTATATTAAGATCAATTTTTACAAATATAATAAGAAAAAAATCTTCAATAGAGGCATTGAATTTGTATTATGCTACATATCATAACCAAAGCAAGTTCGATTCTAAATTGGTGGCGAGTAGCCTAGTGTTATGGTAACGAACTCGTGGTCTCGCTGAAGACCCGCCTGTAGAGGGGGAGGATACACATTAAATCTTCAGGATTAATATCCTCCTGTTGGAGAGGTAATTAGAATATGGGGGTGCCAGCTTAGGTTCTTCACTTGACCGAGGTTCAAACTTACGAGGCTTGTCACCAATAGCATTCCTGTTGCTTTATAGAGAGAAGTTCATATAACTCTCACTTGATTCTAAATTGGATACACTTCAAGGAAAAAGAAACTACTTTTTTTTTCTTTTTTCAAAATCACGTATAATTTCTATTAATTTTTAAATATGATTATACTTTTTCAACCTGACAAATGTAATATATTTTATTAAAGAAAATAGAGATGTAAAATATTGTAACTTCAACATACTTTAAAAGCATTTGATTTTCCTATGTAATAGCACATCCAGAAATAAACACACAGGAATTAGTTATTGTGGAAACATATACAAAAAGTAGATTTTTGAAACAACACATAACAAATGCATGTATAGAACAAAATATTAGGAAACCCTTTTAAAAAGGAGTCGTAATTCGACCGTCCCAAAAAAAGGCTGTCACGTGTCGCAAAAATGTGCCACCTATTGACGGTGAAAGGGAAGGTATCTGTCAAGCATTTGGCTGTAAGAGAGTTTGTATGAGAAAATTTTATTCCTAGCAAAGCCTGATTTGCTCGATCTCTCCGAAGTGAAAAGAGGCATGGTAATTGAAGCACTCCTTGCTGAAGCATTCGTGTCCAGAACAGCCAAACTTGTGGGTTTTTCAAGAGCCACTGTGTCAGGGGTTATGACAACCTACACAAACCTGGGTAAGGTGTCTTTCAGCGAAGCACAAAGTGGTGAAAGTTGAGGTTGAAGGACCCTGATAGACGGATTTTGGAAAGTATTGTTGCCCGAAGATGCTAGACTACACTGCCACAGATAACATCCGCGATAAATATCCATCTTCAGAGTCCAGTATCTATGAAAACTGATTAACGGGAGATGTGTGTGTCTGTGCTTCTTGCGAACACTCATCGTAGAGTAGCTATTCGAAAACCATCATTTTCGGCGCGGAATGCTATGAAGACACTACAGTGATGCGAGAACATCTAAACTGGACACAACTGCAATAGGAAAAGTCCTCTGGTCTGAGGAATCCTCCTTTACATTATTCCTGACCTC
>BMAO01031029.1:0-70467 GCA_019973975.1 Trichonephila clavata
TACGATGCTCTATTTTTTCTTTTCAATACAAGATTTTTGACAAATGTAAAGCTCTAGTAGAGACAGCATAATAATCGTGACCTCAAGTTTACTTAATTTCGCAGGTAGCGAGAAGAATAAAGCAGCTTTAAGTAAAATATTACTTTTTATTTGGAAGTAGTTAATGTCAAAATTTACGCACGTTCTATTGGATCTATAAGACATATCTGTTGCATATCATGCTGGGCATCGTCTACTGTCGGGCTCGTTCTTATTGGTCTGCAACTGGATATCGTAATGCACGCATTCCACCGAAATAGGGAAAAATTTCTAGTAGATCTCTCACAACTTTAGATGAACTTTCTACTATCTTGGAACTCGCAGGTGCCAAACTTTAGGTGCCCCGCACCCTTTCGATGGAAAAAATCCAAGTCCAGATCACTCCTCTTATCACTGATCTTTCTGCTGCCTAGCAGCCTTTCGACTTACCGCAGATTGCTGGTTCGGTTGCCTCTAAGCCTTTCGCTGATATCGCCGAAGTCACTAGTCAACCTTCCGAAACGTCCCTTTAAACCACCTGGGTGGACTTCTCTCATGTCCCCAATAATCTCTGATTGACAGGAACACGGTCTGCACCCGGTACCCCCTGTTTTGGTCCTAACCTCTATTATTTCTTCAGGGACAAAGGTCTGTCTCGACTGTGAGATCATATAAGTCTCCATATTTCGTAAACTATATGGGGGGTCTATAAATAGACCTGTCACTTAAACACTGAGAATACGCCCCTTTACATTTCTTCCTCACAAAAGCCGACAATCCTTTCCAAACGAGGGTATCACGGCCACATGTGAGAGGAAACGAAAGAATGGATACCTGTCGAAACAAGTGTGTTCTTCTATAGATCGCTGTGAAGAAAACGTCATCTGGTGAATCTATTCGCCTCTGGTTGTGGGAGAAGAAAAAGAGAGATAAAAACAGTGCCGGTTTTTCCATTGGGCGCCTAGGTGGGGTGGGTGGCTAGGGGTCCGGAGAGGCCCAGAAGAGCCCGGATAAACTGGACGTAATCAGATTTTCTGGTTAGATCCTCCAGTGCCAAGAGGTCCTGTAGATCTTCTGCGCTCAGGGCCCGAAATAAGCTTAAATCGGCACTGGGTTAACTCTACAGCTGTTTCACCCCAGGGCGTGAGAAAAGAATCTAGTGCTACCTTTGAAAGAAAAAAAAACCATGTGGTGATTCTGTTCGCTTCTGGGTGTCGTAAATGAAATGAGATTTAGAAAACGTCCGTCTATGAGATGATGCTACAACAGTAATTTATTTGTTAGAGCTATATAGTGGTTTTGAGTCCTGAATCCAAATAATAATTCCTTAACATAAAATTAGGAAAGCTGTAGAAATTTAAAGGGAAATGGACCATTTAGTACTTAGATGGTGTGGTGAGAAAATTGAGAAATCAGTCAGGTTGTCTTATCCTTCAATTGGGGGGGGGGATTAATAAAATTTTGAGTGTTAAAACCTGTAACATAGTTACATATTATAAGTAAAAGTCAATGGGCCAAAATGTAAAATAATGTTTCTTAAAGCTGTCACTGACTTCGGGCTGACCACACATCTAAAAAGTGCTTCATAAGTCAAAATATGAGGAACATTGCGCTCTATATATATGGCAGTAAAATCTAATATTTTCAGATTTAGTTTTATGTATTCAAATTATATGTTGTTTTAATGAGAATGATTTTTTATGAAAATTATGATAGTAAAAAATGTACGGAGAGCCTCTCAAGAAAGGCAAATCCCTGATACTTTATACGCTTGTTTTATTTATCTGTAATACAAAATGTAAGTTATTTGTTGTATATTTTTGTTTCTGTAACATTAGTTTTAACGTAAGACACTTTTTTATTTGCTTCAGTCAAAAATTTAAACATGTATTTTATTCCTAAGCCCTTTATGAATACTTACTTTTCCAAGTATCAGTTAATTATTCTATGATATAGAATATTATATATAGAGGTAATTATAAAAATGAAAAGTGGCGATGAAAGCAATTAGAAAGAAAGTACTAGAAAATTGCAAAAAGAGCGAGATATTACTATAAAAAATGTGATATACAATCTAATTAATATTTGGTAGAATAAAAATGGTATTTAAAAAGCATCAGACAAAATTAATGATAAAGTGCAATTATTATAATTTATTCTAGAGAGGAGAAATCGGGAAAACAGATAAATAAAACAAACTGTCGAAGTAATTTAATCTTCAATAAGAACAGTGAAGTTATAACTAAGAAATCAAGATTCTAAAAATGAGGACTGATTTCTAAATTGTGTTTATTGGCACTAAATCCATCAAATATTTATTCAGCTTTATAAAAAGATTGTAAAACTTGGGCTTAGGAAAGAAGAAAAGAAATTTTAATAATTAATGAACGGAATCATCAACTTTTCATGCATAAAAGTTTGTAAGGAACGCACTTATATCTGAGACATTTTCCATTGTATAAGCCAGTTTACAATTAAAGATTTCTCTCTCTCTCTCTCTCTCTCTCTCATGTGGTTTTATATTAGATAACATATCTAAATATTGAGTAAAATATTTTTTATCTACTCGGAAGTTGTATATTCAAATAAAGAGAGAAAGAATACATGTATTGTACATGAGTCCATATATTTTTTTCCGTTTAAACAAAAAATATTATTTCTGAAAGTTATTTAATCCTCAGTGTTTTCCATTTGATTCTAATTGTGTTCCATTATAAGAAATGTGTTATAAATGTTATCTGATTTTTATTCAATCATTCTCAAATACAGCTTTCAAACCTTACTTAATTCATAAGAAATACATCTTATCATATAAATTGTATAAAAATTACATAAAAAATAAGTTTTCTGCTTAAATAATGCAAAGCAATATCTCGTTTGGGAATTATAAGAACTGAATGAAATTAAAAATATTTATTTCATTTGAATAAGTTCAATGCAGCTAAAGACGATTCTTTACAAGAGGTTGTATTAAGCAAACATATATATATATATATATATATATATATATACATATGTAACTGACAAGATTTTTTTTGTCTAGACTCCTAAAGGTATATATTTTTTCACATTTACAATTTTCTTCATTTTGGAGAGGTTTGC
Organism: Trichonephila clavata; assembly: GCA_019973975.1. NCBI lineage: Eukaryota > Metazoa > Arthropoda > Arachnida > Araneae > Nephilidae > Trichonephila > Trichonephila clavata. The sequence goes on from BMAO01031029.1 coordinate 3,121, forward strand.
ATTATAAAACGTTTACACATCCTCAAACTGCTCTTGAACATAGTTTACAGAATTAAGGAATCTATTGAATATGGTGGTTTTCCATAAAATAATTTGAATTTCAGTACTTAATGAAATTAGTTATATTGATATTTAGCAGTTTCTTTGAAAATGTTAATAAAGTTATAAAGCGTGTATTATTAGCATTTTCCAGACGGAAGAATAAATATAGCAGCGTAGTTATATATATATATATATATATATATATAATTTAACTCTTTTTAGCGTCTTTAACAATCAGGTGAATACTTATTCTTAAGTTAAAAATGTGTTTCATATTGAGAATGTTAAAAAAAAGTAATCTGATTTTATCACATTGCGAAAGAAAAATTAATTTGTATGTCCCTTGTTCTGTCAGCTTTCTTATTTCGTATTGGAAAAATTAAAGAAAAGTCTTACCAGGAGAATTTTGATAGTATTTAGAATAATATGCTTGTATTAGCCTTCTTCTAAAAAGTGCTATTTTTACACTTCATTGATATGCTAAATATTAAATGAAACGTTTTTTTATGGTTGCGGATTGGTGTTTTACCGTTGCAGACCCAGTACATTCCCCGGAAGCTAGTATCTCTTTTTAGTGTGGCACCCTATATGCGGATACCAATCACCGCAAGTAATTTTGAAGCCCAGTTTCCTCCCTAGAGGGAGGCACATGAGCTCTAAAGAAGCGAACTTGTGCTATGATTTAATTTTGAGGAGAGCAACCAAGCCAAACAGACACTCTAGGGATTTTTTACACGTCGTATAATCATACTACATGGCCGCTGTCGATTTTATGCATCATGAACACTAAATGAAATGTAAGTAAGAAATAAATAAATGAGTCAAATGCAAGAATATTGTAGACAACATAATATTAATTTTTTTTTGGTAAAGAAATGCATTATTATGTTCAATGTTTCAGTTGTCATTCTGGTTATTTAATTAGATTTAGGCCAATTGCTTAGTATAAAATTAGAGAGACGCATTTCAATTGTTGCATTGAATTACTTCTATTGCTATAATTTCAAATTTCTGGATTTGATTTCTTAAACGCAAAGAGAATACTATTTATTATTCCTTTTGATTGAAATGTAATACATTCTTGTATAAACCTTATTTATAAGATTCTAAACCTGAAATCTTTTTCTTGAAAATTTATTCCACAAAGATCTATAGTTGGAACAATGGAAGCAAAGGTAACATTCTTAAGGGCCGATAGCGATCAATTTGAACCACGGGTTTCAGCTGTGATTCCGCCGTAGTCTAATGGGACAGATGCATTTGAAATTCAACAATACCTGAAAGATCTTATGTCGTATAGTCTGGAAATTTTGAATATTAGATATAGTATCAAATGTCCTTTCCATGATTTATGAAGCTTTTAAGATTGGTTCCAAGTATAATCTCTAGGTGGATGTTAATTTAAACTAACCAAACAAAAGTTCGTACCAATTACTTTGAAAAAATAAAGCATCTTGAAACGTTGTGACTGCTCTATCCAAGATTTTCCACTAACAGTCCTCTTGGGGAGTTTTTTGTCTTTCAAAATTATTAGAAAGCTTCCTCCAAAAAAAGAGAACTGAACATGCAAATTATGTCTACTATATAATGTCTAGACTTTCAAGTTAGAGGGCAGAGATAAGATAGACTGCCAGTGGAGCAGTGATTAATCAAATTGAATGTGAGGCGTGGATACTTAGTAATTGATAATTGTATTACTTAAGGTGACGATCTGTCACTTGAGATTGAATCTAGATTAGATAGCTAAGAAGTCAGAGCTGTTGAATTAAGTAAGTGTACTAAAGTTTTTAAAGTCTTCTTATATCTCGCATACTCGTTAATTGTCATCATATATATTAATTGGGTGCATCTACACTATCTGGCCAAAAGTATCCGGACACCCAGTGGTATGGACTTAGAGCGTCCTGAGGCACATATTAATATGATGTTGGTCTCCCTTTTGCATGGATGACAGCCTGCACACGTTTGGGAAGACTTTCCACCAATTTTTGATAGGTGACCATAGGAATTGCCTTCCAGGCGTCCATCACAGCTGAAGTGAGTGCTTGCAGTGAGGATGGTCGATTTGGCTGGCTACGTAATCTGAGCTCTAATTCGTCCCAGAGGTGTTCTATGGGATTTAGATCGGGGCTCTGAGAAGGCCAGTCCAGTTTTTGAACACCCATTTCGTCAAACCACGTCTGTGCAAGCCTCGATGTGTGAATGGAGCAGTTATCCTGCTGGAAGAGAAATGGGCCTTCCCCAAAATATTGCCATTGAGTTGGGAGTGAAGCATTGTCCAGAATGTCCACATACATCTCAGAGTTCATGTTTCCAATCACAGAAACTAACGGACCCAGGTCAAACCACGAGAAACACCTCCACACCATTATGCTTCCACCACCAAACTTAACAGTCGGCCCAATGCAGTCACTAAAGGAACGTTCGCCAGGCATCCGCCAAACCCAGACGCGTCCATCCGACTGCCAGACTGCAAAGCGAGATTCATCCCTTCAAAGAACAGTTTTCCACATGTCCACAGTCCAATGACGGTGAGCTCTGCACCATGGCAATCGATGGTTCGCATTCTGTGGAGTAAGGTTTGGCTTGTGAACGGCTGCACGGCTATGAAATCCCAAGTTTTTTAACTCTCGACGGACAGTCTTGCTGCTAACACTAATTTCTGGTGAATTTTTTGGAACTCCTGAGAAATTTCCACCAACGAGGACTTGCGATTTTGTTTCACTACCCTTTTCAGAGTTCTGCGGCTGCGTTCACCAAGTATTTTCGGCCTACTGGTTTGTTTTTCTGTCGTTTCACTGCCTCGACGTTTCCACTTCACAATTGCATCACTCACAGTAGATTTAGGCTTCTGTAGAATGTCCGCAATCTCACGAACTGATTTCCCACAAAGATGGCATCCCACTATACTACCACGATCAAATTCACTAAGCTTCTTTGACTTACTCATTGCCTCGCAAACGCATAAATACAATCTGACAAACCACTACCAACACTTTTATAGCTTTCAATTACGCATCAAATTGCGTCACTCGCCAGAACCCCTTTTTTAAGGGTGTCCGGATACTTTTGGCCAGATAGTGTATTATCACTGGTTGATCAAACATGTGTTGTGGTTTGTGCTGTAAATAAATTAAGTGATTTAGAACATGGTGAGTCTTCCTTCCCTTTCCTTCACACCTTTAGGCCCGCAGGCAAGACTATTATAACGTGCCATTTTACTTTGAATGAGATGGCGGTGTGGGATAGCGTTTCTGATTTCCTGTCCGTTTTCCTTCGGACATTTTCGCGAAATTTAGGGAACATGACAGTCCTTCCGGGTTTCCTGAAAATACATCACCATATTAAAAACTAGTTAATTTTAATTGACATCAATAATAACACGAAATAAGAATATTCCTAAGTACCAAAATTTATACTCCTTTTTATACTGAATTACAAAATACAAATAAAATATAACAAATATACATTTTTAAAGTGTAATTTAAGCAAACAGGAGAAAAATCTGTTTTCATCACTCAGCTTTGTTGTAAACAAATTGGCAATAGAATGCTTTCTCAGCTTCAGCTAATGTTGGAGGAACCATTTTAAATGCCCCTCTCCGAATTTTATAACATTTGAGGATCGATTTTCTAATGTGGGTCAAATAACTGAAATTCTTGCTTCACTATCTTGCTAGTTGAGAAATTTAAGACCTTTGTTTTTATGTTAATAGCTTTTTCTAATTTTTATCCAACGTTAAGGATTTTTCTGTCAAAGTTTCTATGCTCTGTGTTCGAGGCAGAAATATGGTTGCCTACAGTTATGGTTCCACTAAGTAATGATTGATTTTAAAGGCTTAGTTATAAATATAAAATTTTTAACATACAATTTTGGAACGTAAAATATTAGATAAAAATATACTTACTGATAATCTTGAAGAATATAATTTATTTAATGTATTATATTGCAATAATATCTTGCAATTGATGATAAAAATTTATTCATTTGACGCTTTTAAATAACATCTAATTAAAAGCAACTGCTTTTTTCCATCTCAATAATGAAAATGAGCTCTTTCGTAAACTATCTCACCATTTTTGATGTACCATATTTATAACAAAACAACATCTAGATTGCAGTTTGATTACTATATTATGGATTAAAGATTCTTTTCATCAAACTCTTCCCCATAAAAAGGACTTTTTAAACTTTTATTAAATTTTTTTTAATAAAAAATATTTGAATGTTTTTGTATCAATTTTTTTTACCAATTCGGTAAATTTAGACAACAGAATTTCAAACTTTAATTTTTGTTGTTTTAAGAAAGAGTTACGTTATTGATATTTAGTCAATATAAATTCCTCCTTATAAAATAGCTGTGAGTTCAACCAAGAATACCAATTCAAATTTCGTAAATATATTGCGATTTCAAAAGAAGCCAATGCAAAATTCTGCCTCTTATTTTACACACTAGTTAAAAAAAAACTCTTATTTACAGTACACTTAAAAAGGATAATAATATTTTTTTCAACGAAACAACTTAATTCTCAAATTTGTCCTATTAACAGGAAAAATATGTAAAATAATAACAAATTTACATTCAAATATGAATTAAGATTCTGAATAAATTAATTAAAAGCGGATATTTATATGTGCTTTTTAAAACTTAATTATGAAATTCCGCACTAAATATATTATTATTTTCTCACCAAGATTCCCATTACAGTATTCATTTTTCATTTTGATCAACAATGCTTTTAGCATACAATAGAAAAAATCTAAAATGTTGGAAGAGTTCAATAACTACTAATGGTAAAATTAAAAAAACAAACATATATGTTTCAAATATAAGGAAATAAAGTATTAAATTAATGCTTTCTTCCATAAACAATGTGATTTAATCATAGAATTCCGAATTGTTGTATACTGGAATTTTTTATTGTTTTTGTAAAATAAGATCTTCAATATAAATTTGTTATTAGCTGTTTATTATGTGAGAAATATTTTAAGAGTAGTATTTTGTTTTTTAATTAATATTTTACAGTTTAGTAAAAAGCTGATTAACTTGGGAAACAAGAGAGAGAGCAGTAATTTAAATTTGCATTCTTTAGATATTTGTTATAATATTGAAAGAGCTTAAACAATCACTTTATTTCCTTGAATATTTTTCTTATAATTTTTCAATGTAAATAAAGCCAAGAAAAAGTCTTTTTACATTAAAGAAATATGAACGAATTTTAGCTTTATCCAATCGTTATTTTTGCATATTTTGTGTGCAATTAAAGCTGTGTTGTTCTAATTTTGTTGCAAAAAAAGCAACAATTTCAAATTTTAAGTGAATAAATATTGAACAGTTTTTATCCGTGTGCGCCAAATAATTGTCAACATTTCCTTTCGATTTTTTAATACTAAGCTTTTTTAAATAGAATGATTTTCCAAATCTGCCAGTAATGATATAATTTTAGAAAATTTATCTACGTATTGTTTAGAATGGTATTAAAACTAGTTGCAGTTAAATTTACCTATCTGAAGTTTTAATTGCTTATACTAATTCGATTCTTAACTTCAAACATTCTTTTTTTTTTGTTTCTATGAAAAATCTCGATAAAAAAATTCTCGACTTTGTTAAATACATTTATGTTTTAATGAAACGATGATGTATAAAAATGTATGCTTAGGTTTTAAGAAAACTCCTTTATCAAGAAGTTTAAGTAGCAAATATGGGATATAGATACAAAAAAAAAAAAAACTCAATAATGTGAATCTAATAAATATTAAAGCAAAAATTCAAAACATTTAATTTAAGTTTTGAATGTAATCAAAATATTTTACTGAATTTGATTCAGAGTTGGAGTGTAAACAAGTTTAAGATTTATTAACAACGAAAATATTCTTTTTATAATTTTAAGTCGTTTTAATCTCTTAAAATAATTATATAGTATTTAGGAAAAATCAGGAGCATAAATTAAATTCGATAGAAATTCTAGATTTCATTTTTTAAATCTTTAATGTTTAGAGTTATTCATATTTAGGTATTTGAAGTACATCACTTAGCAGGAGTAACTAGAAATATTCATTATTTTCCACATTGTAAAAAAAAAGAGACTTCAAAAATCTGATAGAAATTTTATATTATTTGTAAATGATTTCTGATTAATTAAAGTTGTGTGCATCATAATATTGCACGACTGATTTTTACCGATCCTTCCAAAACCTTTTCCGTATTGTTGATCGAAAATACTGCAAAAGAAGTATTTACTTCTTTTTCCAACCTTCCACATTCCTTTACAAGCCTAGTTAGGCTTAGTGGGAAATTCACTATTTCACATGGCAGTCTTTGGTCCAATCGAATTTAATCCTACAAGTAGCTCTAGTTACAAAAATCCTTGATATATTACTACAATTTCAAATTATTTTACTGGGTACGAATAATTTTAATCGTCAAATGTTATTACCCGGAATATTCTCGAAAAAAAAATTAATTAGGAATTTCAAACTATGTGGCAATTGGCAACAGTGGCAAGACTGCTTTACAATGCCATGTCCATGTCTAGGTCTTTTCCATCATACACTATCATTACTCATTTAATTGAAAAACAACGACAGTTGAGTTGATTTATGCTTAGATTTGTGAGATTGTGAATCCTGCACATTTACTTACTACGCCTTACCGTTTTGTACGAGTATTTGGTAACATATGATGTATGTTGTCTGATTTTGAAAACATAATTGTTTTACGAATTTAAAACGTAGAAAACTAATTTTTTTACAAATCTTCATTTTATTATGGATTGGTTTTGTTGATCTTTACATATATAAAAGGTTCGCAGGAGATGCAAACTTTTGCATAAAGGCCGGTCAGTGATACTCAGCGTGCGACCCGCTGGCCTTTCTGAGTAGCCCGGTCATGACCAGTTGCAAAAAGAAATTCAATTATTAAGGAACAATGTACTAAAAATTTAGCGGGAAATTCTACCAACGAAGCAAACAAATCTACCAATTTTGCCATCAATATGCTTTTTTTTGGCCAAATGGTTTGGCCATGGGTAAAATAAATTCGAAACTACCCCATAACTCAGTAAAAAAATGCATAAAAGCAAGTATTTTTTTGTGTGTGCTTGATAGAAAGTATTATAAAGTATTAAAATAAAAACCAAAAAGATGAATTTTGATATTTTGATCCAATGTTTCATTGAACATTTTTTTGTGTCTCCCTCTTCATTATCTTCATGTGCAACCCGCTTGAAATTCCATGTGGCCCGGTGGGGAAAAAGGTTGAGTACCCTTGGTCTAGGGCCTCAAACAGTTTTAAAAAGTCACATACGACTATATGATAATCCTGTTCAAATCTGCCAAAACGTATAGCTTTCTGTTTATTTATTTCTGTAGGAATTTGCTCAATTTTAATCTAGCTCTTGGGGGTGTGTACCACATTCCTTTTATTTCCATGAACTCTTATTTTATTTTATGGCCTACCTACTCTGTGGCCATGCCAGGATGGATCACCTGCTCCAATGCACTAGACTCTCGATGAATACCCGAGTGACCACATCGTCAGTCGGTACAGGGAGGCTCGGCGTCAAATGGTCAAGAAGCCAAGCACGGGCGTTAGATAGATATATATTTTATTTTATTAAATGCCTTGAATTTCAAGTAATTTTGGTTGATAACAATATTTGAATTTATTTATTTATTTTCTTTATTAGATTATTTTCCCATGGTCACTAGGAAACTTTTCACATTGGTCCTACTTTTGATATAGTATAAATGAGTATATACTTTTTATACTCTAATATTTATGCGAATGAGGCCCAGTGACCGAGTAGTAGCGTATCGTGCTTCCACACCCCAGGTCCGGGTTCCATCATCGGGCTGGGCAAGATCGACTGAGCCTTTCATCCCTTCAGTGGGTCGGTACAATGAGTACCAAGCTTGCTTGAGTACTAAACACTGGGGGTTTCGCTTCAGAATGACCACCTGATTAAGACACCTACTCATGCACCTCAGCGCTCAATAGTCACGCACACTGAGATGGGCACAGTAGGTCTTGGCCCTCATGGGCTGTTGCGCCACTGAGTTTAGTTTATTTATATGAATATAGTCGGCGTTTTTAAAATGCTTCTAGGTGCAATTTATGTTTCTCAAAATAAAATAATAAATATTTTAATCTGGTATCTCCAGAGAGAAAATTAAAAGCATATTGTTGTTTCTCTAACTTTTTCAATATTTTGCAAAATTATTAAAATAATTTACAAAGTTTTAGTTAATAACAGAAAATAGAATTTAAATGAGGATCGATTTTTTTTAAAGAACAAATTTTTTCATGCGTATTGTTTCAACTAAAATTTAAGGTGAATATGGTACCATCTTCACAATTTTCTATATTTTTAATATTTGATATTTGGTTTTAATTGTATTTTATAAAGGTTAATATAAAATAAGAGTTCCATACAAAAAATTTTAAATTTGTTGCAAAATGTTTGTGAAATCTAAATTTTTTTAGCTTTTTTAAGCATTTTTTAAATCCCTAAGGCTTTTTTAAATATGTCTCTTTTCTATCAAATTTTTTTTCCAAGTACTTTACAATATACTACATAAAACTGTGCATGATTTTTTTTCTGCTGCTGCTCTTTAATTTTTTATTAATTTTTTTATAGCCTAAACTTCCAAAACTCCCCAAAAAACATTAATTTTGACTTTGAAATTTTTTAGAAAAAGTACTAAACATGTTAGAGCTAATTCCATGAACTGTTTTACAAAACATACATATCATATCATGTACAAAAAATTTCAAACCCATACTTCAATTATCAAAAAAGCCTTAGGGTTTTGAATAACAGTATATGTACAAAAATTCAACATGGAGAAATATGAGTTTGAAGTTTTCATTCCATGAATATCATGATATAATATTCATCGAATAGTCTGAAACTTTTATGAAATGTTAATTAGCTTATTGAAAACTACTTACCATAAAAAATTGCACAAATGTAGAACAATTAAACAATATGCTGACATAATGAATATATAGAAAAAAAAACGAATGAAAGATCAATATTTCATAAAACTTTATCTTAATAATTATAAAAAATAAATAAATACACACACTTCAGAGCTAATTCCATGCTCAGAGCTAATGCACAACATGTACAAAAGGTGTTTATGCCTTTATTTTTTATTTCCATGATTTTAAAAGCCTTCGCATGTTGAATATTGTACACGAATAAAAGCAAAAGGAAATAGCAATTTATAGGCAAAGTACATCAAAATCTAAGAACTATATATGTGAATTTGCTTAAATAAATATCTTAAAATATTTTATTAACAAAAAAGTTGAATCTCGCACACATGGGATATTATATATCACCAAAAACAAATATATAAAAATGGGGAGTTTTTCTATTCTTTCGAATTAGATTTTTAATTATCTGAGTTATCAAAATGAAATTTAGTATTTGTGCTTTGTAAGAATCCGTTTTGAAGTTTTAATTTCATTCATAATAATATCATCAAAAGCACGCACAACTTTTAAATCTTGACCAAATCCATTTGATCTTCATTAAATAATTCACAAACTAGAATTTTTGCATTCATTGCACAATTCTTTCTTAAAATGATTTATTACTGCATATATAATGTCAATCTCATTGATGTGCATTAGAAAAACAAAATATCAATCATTGGCATGGCCAAGTAATTTTATCGCGCTTTTCACGTGTTGTATTTTACAATAATGCAACTAATGTACTTTTTACTAACAGAAAATAATACTATATTAAATATATATATATATATAAATCTTTTTTTTAATTAAAAATTATTAAATTTAAATATGATTTGGCTCATCTAGGGCACAAATGCGACCAAATGCCGAAAACCCGAGGTCAATCGGTTGCTTATTGGCTGAGAAAAAGGTACGACAAAATATGGAACGAAGACGAAATTTGCGTCCTAGCGCTTTTTTTACACTACGTGAAAAACGCGCTAATAATTAATTCATTTTTTATCAGGCTATTTTCCAGCAGATAATCTGAAATGTAGGCGTGGTAGTTGCTGTTTAGCATCAAACATTACACCATTACTTAATGAAAAATGCAGGTAAAGCTTTGAAATTTTGCAGGTATATTTATAAAGATTCGGGGTATCAAATAAAACAATAAAATTTTTTTCGACAGTTTAATGATTTTTAGGGTACCATATCGCCTTAATATGCAATTTAATGTTTTTGGTTTCTCTGTATCAAAATGAGTTTTGTTTTACACTTAATTATACAAAAAAAAAGTAAAAAGAAAATTAAAGAAACTCGATTTTGTAAAATTGTTTTAGCTTGCTGTGAAAAGCTGTTGGTGTAGAAAAATAATAAGAGAAAAGAAGTATTTCTTTTTAGCAAGTTACGTGTCAGTCAGTTTTGAAAGACTATCTCTGCAGTAAAGATAACATACATAAATGCATCTTCACGTTGTAAAAATGACAGTCTCGTAAATGTATTCGATTTTTTATACGTTTCAAATTAGACGCATCGTGTTTTTATATTTGTTATTATTTTTTTTATTCAATTCGTACCTTAAAAGGGTTTTTGAACTTTCTTTTCTACATTGAATTTGATATTCTTATTCATTTTATTGTACTTTTACATTACTGTGTCAAAAATAAAATAATTAAAATAATTATATAATATTTTTGTTGTTTTAGAAGTATTTATGAATCATGAGCTGGATATTTATTGAAAATAGGAAGGGGTTATATCCACATGTTTAAGAAGAACGCAGTTCCCATTTGTTTATCATGAGTTAATATTAAAATGTTAAGTGATATAATTCTCTCTCTCTTTCTCCCTCTCTCTCTCTCCCCTCTTCAATAATTATTCCTCATTTTTTTATAGAAAAAGTAAGTGTAAATAAAAACAATTTCTTTTTAGTGAAAAATCTGTTGTAGTGCACAGTACAAACTACTTAAAATATTGGTGAGAAAAACATGTAGAGCAAGTATCTAATTTTAAATAAAATGCTAGAGAATAATCCATAGAAAAATGTAGATAGGAGAAACGAAAATGCCTTTTTTACAGTGAAGTTTAGGAATTAATTTGTACATTTAGTGCCATAACAAACAAATTACAATTCTAAAGTATTTTGATTCTGTCAACTGCATAAGCATTATTTCATTGAGAGAGCTTTATGAATTAGTTTTATAGATTCATAACAGGAAGTTTTTGACCTTTAAATCTTTGATTGTGTAAATACCAATATTTCCAAGAAATTTCTTTAAAGTACTTGGAAAATCAATTAAGATATTATCCAATAAAAAATGGTCCCATTTTTTAAAAATCACAGTGTTGGCACACTTAAATTGCGTATTATATTTTAAAGATATATTTTATAATTTCATCATGGAGATTAATTTAAAGACATTTTAAATAACTTATGCATTATCAAGGAAACTTTTATATTTCATCAAAAGTTTCATTCTAGTATATTAATAAACATCATACCTATGATATTTTTAAAATTAAACTTAGCTGACATGATGATATTAACCAACTCATTAAAATACAGATCGTTTAAATTTAAACGGAGACAAAGATTTTTCTTAAAAAATCGTACGTTAAAAGAGAATTTTATCCATGTACTTAATAAAGTTCTTATAAGCTTTTGTGTTAAAATGATTTTGCTGTGAAATTTTAGAGTTAGATAAAGTTAGCTAAAACAAGTTAGAATTGTTATTTAGATAATCAATAACTATTTCTTTTAAGGCAGGACAAATTTTTTCTTGGCAACATCTTAACTTTCCAAGTCTGGGGTTGTTAGCCTTTTTTGCTTCCCTGTCATCAAGAAGAATGTAATAAAACCTTTCCATGGACTTCTTTTTATGAATATTAGAATGAACTAAGTAGTGCAATTAAGAAAATGTACTTTTAAATTAATGTGTTTGCTTTCACCGGTAAGGGATACAATTTTGAAAAATATATAACAATGAAAAATTTCTCTTAATATTCGTATTCAATTAAAAAAAAAGCTCTGTAAAATGGACATTTTTTTACATATATATTAATAAAAACATCTATCAATAAGTGGAAATCCCCAAGGAATTTTTAAAAACAAAGCTAGCTAAGTTAATCATCATCTTTCTACAGTTATGAGAATCTCCATTTGTTTCAACTTTAAACTAATTCTTCGTTATTTGATCTCATTTAGGGCATATTTCGGCGTGAAATATTTTTGATATCGCAGTGCATAATTATTTTCTGAATTTCCTATGTAATTGGTGCTTAATATTAAATGTGCAATATACATTCGATGACATTAAGTTAATATAATTCATCGTTTGTTGCAATTGAAACTAATCCAAAAATGTGTTATCTAGATTTGTTTATTACTTTGGAATACTTTTATAATTTGATAATACCATTAAAATTGGTATCGGATTTTTTTTTTAAAATTCATAATCGTTTGTTTTTGAAGAATTATTAAAGTTTTCATCTCACCTGAATTACATAGAGCTGAATAATTAAAAAAAAATTAAATAGGAAACAAGGTGTATTTGGAGGCAATTAGAGGTGGATGTATGTTATTTGGTGGCAAAGATGTTTACATTCTAACTTGTTTAAAAGAGTAAATCAGATATAATGATATTTATAATATTTTACAGTGAAGAGAGAGAGACATTTAACTTACCCTAAAATGACTGAACATTCATTTTAACTTACCCTAAAGTAACTACCTTCTATCATTACATAAAACACGTATTCAGTTTTTAATAAATGATAATGGTTATAAAATACGCCCATAGTGGCTGAGTGGTAGTGTATTGCGCTTTCACACCACAGGTCCGGGGTTCAAATACCTTGCTGGGCAAGGTCGACTCAGCCTTTCATCCTTTTAGTGGGTTGATAAAGGAGTACCAAGCTTGCTTGGGAACTGAATACTGGGAGTTTCGTGTCAGACTGACCACTTGACCGAAATATCTGCAGATGCACCTCAGTGCCTAAGGTCACGTAAACTTATATAGGCACAGTAGGTCTTTGCTTTCATGGGCTGTTGCGCGACTGAGTTCAGTTCAATGGTTATAAAGCTGCATTTTGGGGCCTGATATTGAAGTATGATTTTACTGATGTATTGGTAAAATTATTTATTCTTATTATCATTGTTTTCTGATCAGTCTATTTTATATTTTCTTTCATAGCATTTCGTCAAATAAATGCAGCTTGTAATCATATAATTAAATTTTAAAATTTATAGCGAACACAAGTCAGACAGCATACAAATTACAGAAAAACATCTACATCTCTGATTTCAAGTTTAATTGACCCTTCTGTAACATTTTCGCACACCCAATCGACTCTTATTTCATCTCTTTAATTTCTTCCAAAACCAAAAGTTCCTCCATAAAACAAACGCATTTATCAGAAAACGCAAAGGGGGCTTTTCCGAACTTTTATTGATTATACAAAGGCGAGCGGTGGTAGGGAAAGAAAGAGAAGGTGTGGGAGGAAGGCTTCCTAAAAGAGTGGATCACGCTCACGTTCAGAAGAAGGATCGTGAACTTGATCCCTCACCCCCTCCCCCTCTCAGTGGGTGATCCCAACGGAAACTGCGGCGGGCGCCAATAACTTGCACGTCTTCTCCGACATTTATCACGGGGCCCTGTCACATCGAATCAGGGCTTAATATTTTGCGCCCCCGCCCGGAATAATTGCTCCCTTCCCTCCCCGGGTGCATACCCCGCTCTTCCCCCAGCAGAGGAACAACCTGCTAGTTTATTACCTCCTGAAGCGAATTTTAAAAGAAGGTCCGATGTGAACGTTCGAACGTTCTTTGGGATGATTCCATATTGTATTAAAATGATTTATTGGAGTTTGTTTATTAAATTCAATACACTAGTACTGAATTCGTTTCACGTTATTTTCACAATACGGTACGTACCCTAGTTGTAATGTAGTAATTGTTAATTATTTAATTTTCATGATCTATATTATTTCTTAAAACTTTTAAACTTTTATTATGAGTGGTTATGGGCAAGATGCTCTATGTACAAACTTTAACGCTTGCTTCTACAATAGCCAACATTCTTTGTAAATTATGTTCTTTCTTTTATATATGTTTTTGGTAGAAATTATTAAATGGGTATTTTAATTGCTGCATATAAACCATATTGATTTTAAAAAGAAATAAATACAATTCCATTTCTCAAAATTTTTCATATACTTTTCCTTATTATTTGTATTTTTAAGCTAAATAGGATGCGGCATAATGTATAAAATTAAATAAAATAAATGTTGATAGCTGAACACTATTAACTATTATGTTATCATTTGTTAAAATATAAGATCAATTGTTTTGGAGCATAACAAACAAAAACAGAAGTTGACATTTTTTTAAGTGATATATATGAATTTTAAGAGAGACTCGAAGAGATTACTCAAAGCTAATTTAAAAGTTTATTTAAAAATTCAGAAGATAGCAATTAAAACATTAACGAGTAAAAATACGGAATATATTCAGGTAAATGTTTAATACTAAAAAAAAATAATTAAAAATTACTGCTGATTTTTGAAAAATATAATTAAAATTTTTCTTAAAACCAAAAAAACGTACAAGAAATGTGAGTTACAGTTCAGATTTATCACTTCATTTTAATGAAATATAAAGTCTCACTATAAAAATATAAATAATTCGATTCCCTATTTCTAAGAATGTACTGAGAATTTAGACAGAAATTCTTTTATAAGTCAAGGTACAAAGTCAATCTGTTGATGTTGTTGTTACTAGTGCCATCTGTCTGACGATGTAAGTTCGAAGTCCACGAAATTCACTGTGGCAAAGGCCTAGATGTACGCCTGTCGTAATCCGTAGCTTTGAGCACCATTCAGGTGACAGTCCGATTTGGCTCAGTTCCACCCAATTTTGAGGGAGAAAAACCTAAGGGCCTCCCACCTCTCTTCATCATCCACCAACCTCACGGGAAGACTTGCAGCTCGACGGCTATTTAGAGTACATCCCATGCCGCAAAGGCACTTTACATTTACAAACATCCCTGTCTTCTCCAGGATCCAACCCCAGGTCTAACGGCACAGCAGTCAGCACAAAGCCAATCTTAATACTTAATTACTTCAGAATTTTAGCAAATTCAAGAATTTGTTTTTTTCATTGAGCGAAAAAAAATTAAGAAAGTATTACATGATTCCACTCTACAGATACACATAAATTAACATTGCATAGCATATTAAATTGGGATCCGTCCAAAATGCCCAGTTTCTGAAATTAATACGTAAATCTTAATTTTCCCTAAGACGTCGCACAAATAATGCATCACCATTAATAATATCTTTAATAAAAGATAAACTGCAAGAAGAATTCCCCGCATTAAAAGCTGTCGAGTTATTGAAGAAGGCTAAGTCATTTGAATTAATATTCCAACTGCATGTTTTTAATTGCGGGATTTTTCACTATGTTCATATTATCAATAGTTCACAGGCTTGTATTTTAAATACTCAGACTTATCAATTCGAAACAATAATAAAAACCATTTCTAGGTCTGATTTATGTATTTTTAATACATTGTTCTTTAAGTTTTTGTAATTAAAACTTTGGTCCAATATTTTTTTACCTTAATGGTACCTGTACAAAATAGGTTTTATATTAAGTATAACGATAATCGGAATTTTGTTTAAAGAAAGAGTTATAAATTGGTAATCAGGATAAATAGCATTGTATAATTTGATTCTCTTCATGTCTAATAAACTTGATGGATACCAAGGGCGTACCTACCGCCGTATCGTTGATACAGGGCCCCCAAGCTAAGGAGGCCCCAACATGTGTTAGCAAAACAATTCTAAAATGTAAAGGGTCCTCTAGGAATTTTGATACAGGGCCCATTTAGAACTAGCTATGCCAGAGTGATGGTTACTCAGAGATTATATCTCTGGAAAGTAATGGAATGTGTGTGACCTTTCACATTTTCTTAGAAAAACTAGGGGAAATAGAATTTTCCATATATATATATTTTCTATATTTTATTGCTTTAATATGGGGTAAATTGTCAACGAGCATTCCTTTGCAGCTTGAGACATAGCATGTTTTATTATTGTGACTGTTTTGCATTGCCCAAGAGTCATTTAAAGAAGAAAATTCTTAGAGTAAAATAATTATGTATAGTTTATAAGAAATAAAAATGTAGAATTTAGGATTGGTCATATTTACATAAAAATGATTTTTTGAATTTTACTTTTTAAATTTGATTTTGATTATTTTTAAAGGGGAAAAAGTCTTAAACTCCTACTAATCTTTTTCAGATTTTTTTTCTTTTTATTTTTGGAGAGAGCAATACACACACACATTTTGACTTACTCTACACTTAAATTAATACATTTTTAAGGTTCTTTAAAATTTGTTCATTCTTTTATACTTTGTGATATGGCAACAGTAACCGAGTGGTCATGGTTGCAAAATCGCTACTAGCGTTGTCGAGTCGTGAGTTAGAGCCTTAATGCCACTGACTAATGTTGTATAAAGGATGTACTGTAAATCTGTTGAAATTGAACGTCATCCCTTTGGCGTGGTAGAGAAGTTTGGAGAGGGTGGGATCATCAGATGTCATCACATGTGTCAGCCATTTGACGAAGAAGGTCACCGATAGCTCTTGTGTTGTTTTTTAGAGTGCAACAAAAATTAAACCTCTCTGTGCTCTGTGTCTTGTACTCTGTGATGTGGTATTAAATGGGAACTCTTTAAGTGTTTAAATTTAAACAATGCTTATTTTAAGGAACATTTCTAACAAAGAGAGTGCAAGGTCTTGGGGTCACGGATTTCAAATTTTGTAAGATGATATATTTAGTTTCCCTGTTGATAAATATATAGGGGCCATTACTAAACAGGTTTTCAGAAATTTGCAATTGACGACGCAATTCACTCTCATTAAATTTAGCTCTGTAACAAACGATTACACGTAATGGGTAGTTCTGCACAAATTCGATGCGCGAGATGCTTATTGAAATTATGTTTCATTTACTTCCATGACAAATTTCACCATTGTACGGACAATAAATGTTAAGAAGCTACTCATATTTAAAAAAAATTCTGTTATAAATATTTTATTTTTTATTTCCTTTCACAATTTATTGTTTCCAGGAACGCTTAACCAGCAATTAAAGGGTTTTTCTCCTGTTCTGGCGAAATGATTTTATGGTTTTGTCAAAACTTTATTCTGTACTTATACGCGAATGATAATGACAAATGAAACTCTTATAAGGTTTCTAGCCGTTCAAGACATTTCATTTCCAATTTATTTAAACTCCATTATGTATCTTTATATGTAAAAATAGACATAAAATAAAAAAATATATATAATTTAAAATAAGAATACGATACATTATGATTTAAAAAATAAACATATAAAAAAATGAATTCGACTTTCGAAAAGTTAAGTTTAGAGTGCACAAATCCTATAAAATTTAAATTTCTTTGAAACAATCTCATAAAAAAAAACGCCTCTACCCCTTAACACTTCCACAGCGCAATGTTTCTCTTTTACGATCTCTTTGTCAACGGCTAATCCTCTCCTAATACAATCGCTGTCCTTTTGGGGACATTCGGGCCCGTATGGATGGTTATCTCTGGTAGCCCATTATCATACAATATTCAGCCGACCATAAAGGGAAGAAGGACATTGCCGATTTAAAGGGCAACACGACGGGCGCCCCTTAATCCTTTGGGGAACCCCATTTTGTATGGTAAAGGGGAAAACGGGGGTCTGTTGTTCGTGGGGGGTCTTGGGGGAGTTCACGCGATCAAGACAATCCGTCATGTTTATTTAAATGATATGTCGTTTCAGTGTCCCGGTTTGTGGCTTTGCGTTGTTGTGGTAATAACTATCACCCTCCGGAATTGATTAATGGTTTTGTAATAAACCTGGATCTCGGTAATGGAACTGGTATACCTATTTATCTGGAAATTTGGATAAAAAGTTTGAGATAAAAAGTATATAAAACTGAAAGGTATGAGTTGATTAAATTCATGGCTATCATTTGAGTAATAATGGACACAATTAATTATGATTTAGATTACAGTATATAAGTTTTTTGATGAATAAGTTAGAGACTTGATTGAAAAGTTGTAGACATATCGGCTGAACGACAACTTTAATTAAAGATACAGCCAACTGTGGGTAGCTTTGTTGGTTTGTCGCTGGTCTTGTTCGCCCACGATTGAGGGTTCGGCTCAAGTCGGTAGGTTTTCATGATGCAGTAAATTGACAGCGTTTCATATTCCGTTGCCGTTTGATTATGCGGCATGTTAAAGTTTCTACAGTGCCTGTTTGCTTGGGCGCTCTCGGAAAAACTAAATTCTTAGAACCATTTCGCATCATCAGAGCTCAAGTGTCTCCTTCTTGGGAGTAACTGGTCGTCGAAATTACATTGCAGTCATTGGTTTTTCACCTATCTGGTGCCGCATTTAAAAGTAATACCAACTCCCGGGGAATACACTAAATCTACAATGGTTTTTCCAATCCCAGCCCCAATGAAAAAAATAACAATTTAAAAATGTATATTAAGTTGGTGCATATGAAATGTCGAATTTTCTTTATGTATGAAGGCTTGTCTCCCTGTTTTCGTTATGCTTTTGTTTTTGGAATAACCTCATCTATAGTCGTATTGTTCATTGCCAGAGTCACATTACAACAAAGAAGATTTTCTCATAATAGTACTATTTTTTTATTTGCTTTTGTATTTTATGCGGATATGAATTCAAACGATATTCATGCAATTTTTTTGTATGAATATAAACTTGACAATAATGCTGCAAAAGCTGCACATAATATAAAGCAGGCAATAGGAGAGAGTACTGTTAAAAATCGAAAAGTGCAGCTTTTTGGTTTGAAAAATTTCGTTCTGGTGTTTTGTTCCTTCGAAATGAACCGCATGGAAGACAAAACACCTGAGAAAAACGATGTTTTGAAAGCATTGGTGGAAATGCATCAAACTATACATATTATACCTGCAAGTACATTGATGAAATGCATGAAAAATTATAAATTATACACCACCATCATTTATCAATCGGCAGGGCTCAATACTTCACCACGATAACCCTCGGCCGCTTATAGCGCACAAAACAATTGCGAAACTAAATGAATTAAAATTTAAAATTTTGTAGTAACCGGATCTTTTACCAAATGGCTTTCACTTTTTAAACATTTGCAGCAGTTTTTACGGACTAAGCAACATGCAAATAGACAGTTTTAAAAGTTCCAAATCAGAGTTACTGGATGCCAAAGATCAAGATTTCTTTAAGACAGGAATTAAAATCACGTTGGAAAAGGCACATTGATAAACACATGGAGAATATTTAGATTAAATAATTAGCTTTTGAAAAAAGATATGCAGTTTTATACATTCACTTAAAAATTCGACATTTTATATGCACCAACCTAATACATAATCATAATTGTTTCCCCTTAAATTGAAATTATTTTAAATTTGTTTCTTAATTTTTACTTTTTTTTTTTTGCCGAGACTATACAAATAACGCCAGATAATAGGATATGTTACGCCAGAGTCTAAGAACATAGATTTACGGATTTTAAATTAGAGTTTACCGAAGACTATTGTACTGAGTAATAAGGTCATTGTGAGACTGAATTCAATAAAGAGGAAATGTGATGTAAAAGTGTTTAATATAGACATGCGTCTAAGTTTCAAGATATACAATCACACACAAAATTTGACTTAGAAAATTATCTTTTTTATTTTGATTACAATAAACATAAGTTGACTACGGTGGCTTAGAGCAGTGGACTTCAAACTTTTTCAACAAGACCCTAGAACTTGAAGGTGTTTTCGTGGAGCCCCATTCCGCACACATACTTAGATCTCAGAATAATATATCTCAGAATACATAATATTCACATAAATATATCTCAGAATAATATTTAAAATAAATTAACATGTTAAAGGCACTTTAAGTAAAGGAAATTAAAAAATATTGCATTTATATTATTAAAAATCTCTTATTTAATGTTTCAATATAATTTACTCAGTAATTATTATTTATTAATATCAATTTGTGATCCAGGTGTCACCTATCCGTGCATTATATTTTATACCAGGGATATGTGCTTCCGTTTTCACATAAATTTTCTATGTCTATTGAATTTATCTGCAATCGCATTTCATATTCTGTATTTTGATTTGTTTTTATACTTTACCTTTGTAGCCACTCACACACACATTGAGAAATATATTTCACTTAAACACAATGTTTTGAATGGCATTAAAATGTTTGTAGCTGGGTGAGAAATACTATGTATTTTTCATAAACTTGCAACAAAAAATTTAGGATCTGTTCTCGCTTAAATTTAGATTTTAACATAGAATCTGTTGATAAATTGTTTCCTCTCTTACATTATAGGTGTTTTTTCCCCACAATTGCAAAATGATGTATTTTCCATTAGAAAATTATTTAGTTGTGAAAGACGCAGTGTTAATTAGCGAATGCAAAATTATCTCGTGGAACCCAAGATATAGTAAATAACAGAATATTTACAATCAAGCGGGAAGCATATATATGTAAAATAAAACTTTTTAATATTTTTTTATTATATAAAAAATGTTGAAAAATAAAGTTTATTATACATAAATAAAATTTTCAGTTTTTATGAATAGGATGCGTTTTAGATACTTGTAATTATGCAAACTCCAAAGAAATAACAGTTTTGCATATATATTTATAAGTTTCATTCCAATTTTTTCTTGTGAAATCCCTGGATATGCCTTATGAAACCTCAGGGTTCCGTGGAACACAGTTTGAAGCCCACTGGTTTAGAGGTAGCGTGCCCGTTTCGTCTGCCGAAGTTGCGGGTTCGATCCCGACTGGAATCGATAGATTTTCTGGATAAGATTGTCGTAGGCACACATGTCACATAAAAAAAACCCTTGAGTATCAATTTGGCTCTAGTACCCTCGACAAAATTAAATTTCGTCAATATTTAGCAACCAACGAGAGAGTTTGAATTGAATAAAAATTCAAATGTCACAATTTGGTTGTGGAAGCCACCACTAGATGGCACCCTCAATGAAATGGTTTCCACTATTGGTGACTCGATATGTCTACAAAGGCCTAATTGTTAATATGCAGCCCATGAGTTTAAAATACACTCATGGACAAAAAAATTAGCGCACCAAGAAGGAGTCGCCAAAATGAAACGAAATTTTACATACGTAATGACTACTTTGATATAAGAAAATGATTAGAAAATCAAAGAAAAAGTATCATTTATTTCAGAGAAAAATGCAAAAGAATGGAAGATTTAATACCCTGTTGAACCCCCTCTAGCGCGAATGCACTGTGCGATACGATCGAGTATTGAGACACACAAGTTCTGTATGATGTCTTGAGACATTTCGTTCCATATTTGCTGTAACCTTGCCTCTAGTTCGTTCAAACTCGTGGGATGCCCAACTCGCCGTCCCAAATGATCCCAGATATGCTCGATTGGAGACAAATCTAGGGATCGAGCAGGCCAAGAAAGGGTAGTAACAGTGGGGAGAGAGCCTTGTGATACCCTTGCCGTGTGAGGCCGAGCAATGTCTTGTTGAAAAATGGCTCTTGGGGGTTGTTGCATGAGTGGCAACACATGTGGTTGAAGGATGTCATAGACATACCGCTGGGCTGTTATGGTGCCACGGATCAATACTAGAGGTGACCATGTATTATAAGCAATGGCACACCATACCATCACACCAGTTGTGGCAGCGGTGTGTCACTGTAAACCAAAGGCAAGATTGAGGCGTTCACCACGGGGTCTCCACACACGAACACGATTGTCATCACTGCTGAGATTGAATCTGGATTCGTCGCTAAAGACAACATGGTTCCATTCCGCTGCAATCCTGTTTTCTCGTACGCGGCACCACTCAAAACGGAGGCGTCGATGGGTGGGCGTCAAGGGCAGCGTAATGGGCGCTGCTATACCAAATGTCCTGCAGCCTGGCGCCTTCGTACGGTTCGAGAAGACACAGGGGCCCCTAGTGAAGGTGCTACCTTTGCTTGGATGGCGGCCGATGAAGCAGTTGGATGTACGCGTGCTTTTCTTACGATGTGGGCGGTCTTCTCGATGACTGGTCTGTCTAGGGTGTCCTGAGCCTGGTCTTCGTGTAAATGACATCTCTCAGATCTACTGCTCCCAACACCTCCTCACAACACAATCAGAGCGGCCTAATTGACGAGCTACCCGCCTAGCAGACCGCACAGCTTTCATCATGTCGATGATTCTCCCCTCTCAAGCTGCGACAGCTGCTCATATTGTCTTCGAAAACGGCGTAATGGCATGTGTACCTCAACTATTCCTTTGTAAGTGATTCAGCACACTCAAACAAGCTTTTGTTACCTGTTTTATGCTCCACGGAGAACGACGTTAAACGCTTTCTACTGGCTATACGTAAGGCGCAATCACGCTGCATTTTTAATCATTTGCATATCTCCTTGACATGTACCTTCTTGCCAAGTTTCGTTACGATCCTACAATTATTTCTTGGTGTGCTAATTTTTTTGTCCATGAATGTACTGTAGTCCCACAGATTGGACGTTATGTCTTACCTATCACTTTTTTTTATCGTTGCTTAAGTATGTCTCTCTTCGTATTATCCTTAAAGAAATCCAGAGAAACATCGTAATGGGTCATTCTAATCATGATCAACAAAGCATACAGAAGTATTTTTTCGTTATCACTTAAGAAATATTTCTTTGAAAACTGAAATTTTGTTGTTTTAAAAATAATTCAAGCCTTGTATTTAACCCATATTTTTTAAAATTAACTATTAATTATTTTTTAAATTAAATTTTTAAGAAATTTTTGGAATATCTTGATCATTGTTTTCATTCAAAACATAATACTTCTGCGGTATTTTTACTTAAAGAGCTATGGCTTATCTTCAAAATCAAAAACTTTATGTAAGTCTGATTATGGTATTCTAATTTAAATTTAATTTAATCACGAATAAATTCTCTAAAAATAATGATACGTAGATTTACAGTTACTACCACATTATAAAAACACTGAAAATTAAAGAGAAAAAGAATATAAATGAAAAAATGCATCCTTTTTATTTTCACTTAAATTAACCAAATAACTCGTAAATAAAAAATAAAAAAATAGAAAAACAATAGTATTAAGAAGCAGAAAGCTATGTTCAACTCAGTCTTCATTTGATAGGTCATTTTAGAACTTATATAATTACGAATAGTTAACAGTTTTTAAACAAAGCTATAACTTTTTTTACAGTTCTTGGTATGTACTCAATATATTCATTCCTGTATCTAAATTCTCATTAAAAATTTATCCCTTTCTTTTCCAGGTGTGGTTCAAGAATAGGCGTGCCAAATGGCGTAAACGTGAGAGGAATGCAGCTGCTGAGCTAAAAAACGGTTTTGGCAGCCAATTCAACGGACTCATGCAGCCCTTCGACGACGGCCTTTACCCAGGTTACTCGTCCGGATACAACTGGGCGGCCAAGGTACCCAGCCCCCTGGGTGGGAAGAGCTTCCCTTGGCCCACCCTCAATTCCGTCAACCCTCTGGGACAGTGCTTCAACCCTTCCACGCCACCCGTCAGCATGGCCACAAGCGCGGCTGCACCCTGTCCCTACGCAACGCCCACGCCACCCTATGTATATCGAGAACAATGCCCTACCATGACTTCCAGTATAGCATCCCTCCGGTTAAAAGCCAAGCAACACACGGCTGGTGGGTTTGGGACTTATTCTGGTGGGGTGTCCGTGTCACCCAGACAGACCCCCACTTTGTCACCTTGTCAATATGCAGCTGTTGACAGACCGGCGGTTTAGTAGTCCATGGACTTTGTACAGTATAATGTTCTTGGTCACAGAAATGTTTGTAAGTTATTTAATAAAGGATGAGGGACCTGCAGATAAGTGCAATAAGCCAAAAAGTGGAGTTATTAATGTAAGGAAACAAATGCTTTTGGGGAAGACAGAATAACTTTGAGTACTTGACAGAATAATTCATAGAGGAGATGGGATACATCATCCAATAAGAGAGAAGTTGCCCTGAACAGATTTAATTACAAAAAATGATTAACCAGGCTCTGATTTTCTTACAACTGTGAATTGCTTGGGAACGAATCATTTTAATTAGTCCATGCATGGACTTAGAAAAGGAACGTGATTTATTGTTAAATATTTCAATATAAATTTTCCAAAAAATATGCGAGTTGAAGAAAATGGTTTAAAAGAGGTTTGAAGATTCTAGAAAGAATGATTAAAATAAAAGTTTTCATTAAAAAAGGTGCCATTTGGAGGCTATAATTTTGAAATTTTCACTTTATAAGTAAAGGCGAGTTTCTTTAAAAGTTTACAAGTATATTTCTAGAAAATCAGAGTTACATAACTTGCTTAATTAAATATTCCTATTAATATTATGAAATCTCTATACTCCTACTTAATTTGTTACTTTATTTCTTGAAAAACAAATTTGTATGAATATGCTATTCAAAAATGTATTTATTTTGTTTATTTTATTAAAAAAAATTTTAAAATTTAAATAATTTCAAAGAATTTTTTATTCAGTTTAGGGACTAGAATGACACAGAAAAGAAAATCGAAGCCACATTCTTTAAGTGTTTTAGCATTAACATTTCCTATTCTGTTACAAAATTAAACCCACGAAAAAGGTTTCGTGAAAAAATTAAACTAAAATAAGTAAAATATAAATATAATAAAAAGATACACTTGTTATATAATTATCTATATCATCATACAAGACCCATTAGAAATATTTTATTTTGTTTCCAAATGAAAAGGATGAGAAAATAAGGCATGGAAAAAGTATTTTAATGGTGGATTGCTAAAAAAGTATTTATTAAAGCAGGAAATTCCATAAAATTTTTATACCTTTTGAGAATTTAATGCATTATGGGCTAAGTGACATAAAGAAACATAAAGTACATTGAATGATAATAATTAACGACTTGAGCAATGCTTGTGAGAATGCTTTAGCTTGGTAATAAATTTAGTTTGTGTTTGATTATTTTTTAAAAAAATCTTTTTATCAAAAGTAATTAGGCATATAGAGAAAACTTCTTGGAATTTTCCCACAAATTCACTAAAACTAAGAAGTATTAATGCCATTTTCCTTTTGAAGCTTAATTTTTAAAGTAGGGGTTATATAAATAAATAAGTTGCGTATTATAAACGTTAAATAACTTAAATAAATAAAAGTTTGAATAGAGCTACAAAAAGTGACAAAATTTTTATGCTAAATTTTATGTTTGCTTCGATTAAAGTACAAAATGCTTCAGTTGTATGAATTTCAAAAATCAAGCTATGGCAGCAAATTTTGCGATGAAAAAAATATTATTACAAACTACAAGAGAAAAAGATATTTTGGGGTAGTTTCATATCTACATTTTTAAACTCGTATAAAAAGAATTAAAGTTTTAATTGGCTTTTTTTACTAAGCTTAGTTAAAAATTTATCATTTAGTTTTTTTTAAAGGTATACGAAAAACTTTGGAGTGAAGTTTTCGTTTTTGTATCATGTATAACTGATAATAGACATTGAAATAAAATATGTTTTACTTTAACCCATCCCGTGATTTATTTTGGTATTAATTTGGAAAAAATTAAAATAAATTTCATTCAAGGTAGAAAACTGTGAGATAAATTGTACGTAGAAAATATAGTTTGAAATTCTTATTATACACACATTAAAAAATTTGTATAAGCAACTATATTGAATTATGAATTTTTTTTTTGTCATTAACTATAAAATATCTATGACATATTTAGGAGCTAAAACACTTAATAGAAAATATAGATATTTTATGTCCATGCAATTAAGCATAATGATTCGATTCAATTTCACAACCAATGATTATGCAATTATAAGATATAGGAAGAAATATCAATTATACACGAGTATGAATTATAAGCAAAAAATATGAAGCTAATTATAAACTCCGATAGCCCATAAACACCAATCAAAACATATTTTATAATCTTTTTACTATAAGCACACAAGAGAAAAAAGGTTGTTAGATATTGGAACATATCATTGGATGTTATATAAGAAAGAGTGAGAAAAAGAGAGAAATAATAGCATTTATAAATAAGGGATTATATTGTTTCGAAACCATTAATATGTACATACCATCTACGCAAACTTTTTTGTAAGTATGTGAGATGATCATTTTGGTAAATTATGCATATTCGCTATGTTCTAATATATACTCATAAAATGTACATAGTTGTAAACTTTTAAAAATTATTAATAGATAAAGCAAAAGTGTAATTTTTCTTTTAGACAATAACAATTCCGAAAATAAAAATGAATAATAAAAATTGCATTTAAAATTATCTGTTTGATTGTTATGAGGTTATTCATATGTAAAACATATATAAAACAGAAACTGATATTAAATTTTATACGAAAAACATTTAATTTCTTTCGTGGTAGAATATATAGGTAAAATTTTTGAATTTATTTTTTAATATAATTTATAGTTGTATTGGATTTATTTAGACTAGATAGGGTTCAAATTTGAACCATTATTAAAAAGTTTTACGATCACAAATATAATTTCTATACATTTAACTGCATTATTAAAAAAATCATCAATTTTAAATGCTGTGTTGTAACTTAATGTTATCTTAATGATTTATCTATTATTCGAAATTCCACGCTATTTTTTTTAAATCTTGCCTCTTGTCTAATCATTTACTAAAAGATTTCTTTAATAACGCGCAGATTTTGTTATTATTTATGTAATAATTCGCTTTTTTAAGCATAATGACTTTATGTATCAACAATATTGTTGTAAAATTTCAATTAAATATTGAAATTTATGTGTTTAATTTCTTCATATCTATTACATGAATTATTGATTACATGTTTTTTTCATCTCTATAATAATCACATAAATGGTAAATTATTCAATATTTGAGTGAAAGAGATTAGCAAAAATAAAATTAACTCTGATATCCTTGAATTAAATAAATTTTTTATATGGATATGAGCATAAAATACAAACCATTATTAATATCAGAGATTGGATTTAATTAATGAAAATATGAACAACTAATGTTAATATTTTCTGTATCATATAAATGAGAAAGGGTAACTATATTTTACACTGAAACGGAATCGCACCAACTGGAATCTAAAATTGCATATCTATTAGGACAATTGTTTAAACACTGTATATATCAGCATCAATGTACGCGTGATTTATATTAATATTCCCAGCATTGGTGATCTGTATTATAGCGCACTGATGTAACATATATTGTAAAATAAAATAAATTGTGTCCATGAGAACTGGTGTTTATTCATTTATTTTATATGTGACGTACAATATTACATGTGACATGACTAACAAGTTTAAAATATCAAATTCTTACTAGTTTTTTTTCTTCAATTTTCTTTTGTATTTCAAAATTAACAGTCTTTCTGTCAGACATTTTTAATCTACGACAGGGTCGGCAACCTCTTTGCAGTGGCGTGCCAAACCAATCTACCAATTTGATTCAGCGTGACACACAATACGACATTTTTGAAACAATTCAATTCCAGCGATAATGCATGCCGGCGGGCATTTGGTGGCATCGGGCATCGACCCAGGCCTTCCGGTCTAGAGTCCGATGCTCTAACCACTAGGCTACCCACGACCCCACAAGTATTTTTTAAACATATTTATTAAAATAAGCATTACGCAACATAAAATATAAGTATTTCCCTTCGTTATAGTTAAATAAAAAGGTAAATGAAAATTTTAATGTGAATCTAATGCTTGTCCACAATACTTTCATATTGAAAAATCAGAGGTATAATTTGTGACTTTCAAATTTTCCGATTCTGAGCATTCGCCTATTAAACAATTTCTTTGCGAACTCGAAATATTTTTCATATAAGGAAAGATTTTTTTACTTATATATATGTAAAACCAAAAGCGAAAAGCTGAGTACATGCAATTTTTCTCTCTTCGAACAATTAATTCCCACCATCAGTGATATTCAGTAATTTACAATACAGCTGTAAATTTATTTTTATAGTTATCTTTCAGATTTTTTCATAATTTCGTAAAGGTCCATAATTCTGAAATAAGGTTAATTATAAATTTATCAACTTTTATCCACTCAAAAAGTGTCAATTTGTACAGTAGTGCCAGTAAAAATGGTACCGCGTGCCTCATGTGGCACACGTGCCATAGGTTGCCGACCCCTGATCTACCATATTAGGTCTGTATTTCTGTTGATTGATTGTATATTAGCATCGCGCTTAGAAATAATACGAAGGTTACAGTGTCGCGACTCTAAGTTCGCAGGTTTTCAGGTGAAGTTTGGGAATAAACACAGATATTGTTATAAAATATAACTAAGTTTATTACTATCAATAAACTTAATTCAATTTACTGTTAAGAAAGATTAAAAACCGAGGAAGCAGTCAATTTAAATGTCTACCCTAAATCCTCAAGACAAATAACTATGAACTTAACTGAGTGTGATCCAATGTAAAAGCACTCCTTAGGCCTTGCCCGGGTCAACTGTATATTTCGGTCTGAAGCTGCTTCTCCTGTTTACCAAGGCTTCCGAAAGTCCCTTCGTTTTGCAGCCTAACGTCTAACCCTCACTTTTCTAGGCTTAAAATAGCAGTCAAACGAGCATAAAATAATGTTCTCTTGACGGAAGGCGGTTTGAAACTCAAACAACAGTTAAAGAAATTAGTAAAAGGGCACGAATAAGACCCGTCACAACATAACTCGTAATTTTTAACCATGTTCAAGTGATGAGGATGATACCTGAGCTAGCAACTCACTCTCCAAGATTCTACTATATTCCAACGGGAAAACTTGAGTCCCACTAAACTTGTTCGAATCCTACTAAACGACAAGTTTTTTGTGCCATCAAGGCCCAGGACTCCACTTCAGCCCCGTATAAAATCATTTTACGATATTAAAATTATTCATTGCAATAATGTAAATGGCTTTATATTACATTAAAAATTTTAAAGATTAATTTTTTATTCAGTGTAATTTTACATTATTAAAATGTATAACGTTTCTTAAAAAGCAAATTTTATTAAAATTTTTCACTTATTATTAACTTAATGTGTAAATTATTTAATGAAAAATAAATTTAATTTCAAAGCAATCAAAACTGGCATTCCTGTTGGAATTTGAAGTAGCGTAGATTAAATTAGAAAGATAAGGGGAAATACATAGAACTCATTCTGATTGCTGTTCAGTTTTAACAACTCTAATTTTCTCCTAAAATTCAAATTAAAAGTACTGACTATCAAATGGTAAAACTATATCATTTGTAAATGTTTTTAAAAATAAGCAACGAACTAAAAGTCTTTGACCTTAAGTTGAATGAAAGTTTTCTCTCATATATGAGTTTAAGTTATTTTATTTCATTGCATAGGTTAATAAAATAAAAACGTTGGGTTACTTAAAAGATTTTCAAAAAAAAAAAAATAATAAGTGAACCATTTTTATTTAAAAAAATTTCTGCAGATAATTCATTTTTAAAATTTAATGAATGAACCACAAATTTTTTAAAGCAAAAAATATTCGTATATAATTAAATTCTTAAATTTTTTTTTTTTTACTGTGATATTGAAGTTGTTTATCATTGCATCTATGCATACTAAATGAACATTTGAAATCATTCAGAGGAGAAAGCATCAAGTTGAAATGTTTTAAGAACAGTTATTTTTCGGAAACCATTAGCACGAATTGATAGGAAACATGCGAATGTTTTATTATACTTAAGTAAACCATAATGAATTTAAATGTCTTTAAATGTTTCAATTTTAACAAATGTACAAATTGTTGTTGTTTCTAATCCTCGAACCATCTGACACATATATATAATAGATCAGTTAGAACCAGTAAAAAAAATCTATAATAATAATGGAATAGGATGTTAAGTCCCCCTTAAAAAGCCCGATGCATTTCAGAATTTGGTTCGGTGAAGCTGGGTGGTCACAGCATTTCTTATAAGTGGGGTAGATTTTTCTGCCACTTTCAAAGGAAAGACATTTTAAGTGGCTACATGTTAGTCTAGCCAGAGCGGTTTGGGAGCCACGGTGGTGGCCACGGTAGCCAAGTGGTTAAGGTATCAGATCATTACTGGCGTGTCATGAGTTCGAACCTAGTACTACTGAAGACCCACCATGTAGGGAAGAGATACACGTTAAATTTGTCGAGAGCTAGTCATCCTCGTCACTTGACCAGGGTTCAAAATTACGAGGTCCATCGCCAAAAAGCCCTCGTGTAGCTTAACAGTTCGACGTTAATATTCATTCTACTCTGGGAGCCTCGGTCCCATTTGATTTCCAGCAGAGAGCCTGGGGAATGTTCTTGTGTACCATTGATGCGTAGGTGGAATACGCCATATTAAATTTAGTTTAGATTTTGCATTAGAGTACAGCTTGATAAGTGAGCGAAGTGCCGGTAGCCATTTCATTCTCATTACCCTGCTTGACCAGTCTATCACGATCTCATTACCTCTATTGTTAACATGTGATGATATCCATATGAGGTGGACATAGTGGGTCTGAGATATCTTCCTCAGTTTGACCAGAATAGAAATGCTGGTTTCATCGCTTGCGGTGGACCAGCCACTAAGATGATGTACAAGTGATTCTTATTTATATCAAAAACACCTCCGTACTTTTCGAAATGTTTAATAATTTTAAAAATGTGCTAAGTGATATATAAAAGTCATAAAAATAAGTCAAATCTCTCTTTGACATATTTCCAAATCAATCAGTGATTCTAATTTAATTAGATGTTAGAAGAGAAAAGTACTGAGAATGTTTTGTTCATTACTTAGCATACTGCTAGATTGAAAGAGAAACTCTAAAATGAATTTATGCGTTAAAAATTACTTATTATACATAAGCATTATAGCTTAAGAATAGAGTTCAGTTGATAGAAACGTTGATTGTGTTAAATGAAATATCGCGAATGATGTTTGAAACAATTAAAAGTGCTCGATATCTTACCTCCTCAAATCCTTACCTGCTAGTACTTAGTTAAAGTTCGAAATAATTGAAAATTCTCCTATTTACACTGTTTTTTTTGGTTTTTTTTGTACTTTTGAATCATTATTCGAAATTGCAATACCAGAAAAAGAACATTTGTATATATCATAGCAAGCGAACATTTACTTCATGAATTAGAATGAGTAAGATGAGTTTGTGTACTGGTCATTTGATAAGTTCAAGTTCATCGTTCACCCAAATGACGAACTTGAATCCAATAGAAATTCCACGGGTAAAATTTCCTCAAACTTTACGTGTGAGCTTTTAGCCATTAAAGGAGCTTTGGGTAACTACCACAACAGGGCAACTGAGAGTTCCATTGTCATTCTACTGTTCTCAGACTTTAGATCTGTGCTCCAGGTGATCCCGAGGGGTAACTCTCCACTGACCCAGAATATAATTTCCCTTATAAACATAGTAGTTGCAGCCCAAAGAACTTGCGCTTTACAATGGATAGCATCCCACATAGACATCTTCAGCAATAAGTAGGCCGATCACCTTGCCAAAGAGGCCAGAAATTCCTCTCAACTTTTCAATAGCTTACCTCACCGATGCTGATGTAATAGCCAGACGTAAACTCACCTCCCATCTAGTTAAGAAATACCTCATTCCAGAACTTAATTGTAACCACGTAATTTCAACTACCTTAACCAGACTACGTTCAAGACACTATAAAGGGGTGAAAATATCCATCGATGACTAAAGACGTTGCAAGAAGTTAATAATTATCCCTCGATGGCCAAAATGGCTAAAGAAGTTAATACTTGTCTTCAATGTCCTGACATTCAACTTTCTCCTAATCATATTTCTAATAGTTCTTCTATATTGGCTAAATTCCACATCATACACCTAAACCCCATAGAACATCAACTCCTTTATTCGCCAAAGGTCGTCGGCATAGTAAGTGCTGTTTTGGACGCCATCGGCACCATTTGATTTCTTAGCCCCGCTTGGACAAGACAATAGCAACACGTATCTTACCATCGAACAATTATAATACTTGCTGGTTCAAATAGTAAAATACTAAGTTTTATTATGTTTCTTTCCTTTATTTTGAACTGATTGTTAACTAACTATTTAAATTATACAGTAGTTTGAAAATTCTCTTCAATATGATAATTGCTTGTTTAATACAATAATTTCTATAACTCTGACTTATCTGATAATTCAATTTATTTGATGAGAAGCAATCGTCTGTTGTTAAAGTGTTTTATCGCGTAAACTGGTATTTTTTGTAATTATTATAATTTTTTCAGTCGAATTGTAATGCATAATCGAAGCTAGTTGAATATAATACATATTTAATTTTTGTATGCGTTTCTAAGATATTCTTATTTATTTTTGATCATTTGAGTGATTATAAAGATAAAAGTCATCTGAGGAACCAATTTTGGCTTCCATTTTTCCCACCTACATTAAAAAACCAAGTTAAAGCAATTTTTGTTATAGACATGTTATAAATTATTAGGATCAGTGGAAATTTAGGGAAAGTTTTCCATTGAACAATGCTTATCATGATGTTTAAGATGTATTTCTCACCATTTGCTAATAAATGATATTAATCTAATATATTTTACAGATATTGATGAATATAAAATTGTTCTTATCATAAAACTATTATAAAAATTTTCAAATTTTGAAAACTTTTTATTCTCCTGTTTATTTCATGTCATAATATAATATATGAGTTTAGATATACAATACTTAAGATATAATATGGAATGTCTTACTCAAAATCTATATGTACGAGAAAAGCGACCTACTCACTCACTGACTTTTCACAAAATATATCTCCGAATCTGTTAGATCTACAGACTTGAAACTCGGCAAACATGTTTCTTTTGTTGAGTAGAGATTTGCTTAAAAGATTACAGTCATGTAATATCCTGAAATGCACTGTGAAATGTCCAGGTAATCGGCTAGAAATATTATAACCTCAATTCTTAGAACGGAAGAAATGAAATATGGAATTAGCGGTATTTCCTACTTTTTAAAAGTATATAGAATAACGACAAATATAATCTAGTTGAATTACTAAAAAATTTCAACAACAACCCGTTAATCAGTTAACTAATGATTATATTTAACTGCATCCTCTACACATCGATTCATCCTGAGAAGATTTAAGACAATACATTTAAATCATTTAGTTCCGAATAAATATATTTAACGTAATGAATAGAAGCAAAACGTCGCAACGAAACAACGAAGGATATCGGTGAAAATGAAAGATTCGAAGCAAAGGGAGAGAATCGAAAGGGTGTTATCATTGAGCAGGACAGCCTCCACCGAGCCATTAAACGAATCTTCCGGCTGGCCGGACCTCCCCGGTCCCGCGAGGTCGACGCTTCGCTGACCCCGGACACCAATTGGCTGACGGGCGGCGATTCGTTTGACATTTTAATGCATCGCAGCCACCCGGACAAGAAAGCCGTTTTCCGCAAGAGGAGACGCACCAGATAAACTTCCATTTGCGATGTCTTCAACTCGTCAATCGATACGGCACAAATGTCCACTAATCGATTGAGGGACGGCCTCAAAAACACAACTCTTTTCTACTCTTGCAACCTGAAGGTTAAGGGCGAAGAGTTGTTTCTTAAAATAAGATCAGAGAAGAATTACATGCGATTAAAATCTGCCCGATTTGAAACAAGCTACACGTATATCTTATTGAACAGATTCCTTAGTTTAGGGACAGGAGAATATTTTCTAAGACTTATATGGTGTTGTATGTCGCCTTTTGAATGAGTTGAGGATCACCTTAATGCAATTGATATAAGTGGACAAATGATTCAAAATATTGAAATTTAGAATTTGTATTCAATTTTTTCGAAATTCAATATGAATAACTATCAGTGTGCGTTTATATCATACACTAAAAGCTTTTCAGAAATATTTATCCGTTTTACTAGTGTTCATTTTTTTCATATATATTTAAATGGATGAATCCTACCTTTATTTATCGCCATCTTGGCGAAATATTATACTCATATTAGATAGAAGTCCAATATAAAAAATTGAGCTGTTGGCGCAATTTGGCACAATTTGTTATCTTCTTTGCTAAAGGTGAGGACTAAAACAGAATTTTACCTATCTAAATTGCTGTTTGTAATTTAAAAACTTAAATAGTGTTTTTTTAATAAAATTTATGTTATATTTAAACATAAAACAAAGAATATATCGCTTCAGAATTTGAATGGAATCTTTAATGCAGAAGAATTTTCTTTGAAAAACCGTTTGGTGCAACTAAGAAAATAGCTTAAAATAGAATCTTAGTTGTGTGATTTCAAATAATTTAAAATATACACACGAATGTATTGATGAAAATGAAACTTTAAAAATCACAATTTGAAATTCAAGCAAAATGTGAATCGTAAGAATAATTTTCAATCTAAAAAACTCATTTTGAGAAAGATGCTTATAATTAAAACCAGGAGCCTCGAAAAGAGCCAAGTTCTGATTAAACGATGTGCAAAAAAAAAGTTGAGAGATATAGTCTGCGTTTGTGTGGATTACAGATAAAGTTTAATTTTTTCACAACTTGCTTTTTCTCTAAATTCTTCTGCTCTGATATCTTCTTAAGCCATTTGAAAAATATTTTTAGTCAACTGGGCACACAAATTCTGAAACTGAATCAGATTTTTTAAATAAACTCACAGTTGGTTAAATTTTTAATGCCATTTAATTATCATATTTGAACTATGAAAAGGACTAGGATGATGAACATTATAGTTTAAAACGTGGAAAAAAAATTGAAAGAAGAAAACTACTTATGTTGTATAATTTTAATATTAAATAAAAAAATGGATTATTTATTCAAGGTTTAAAATAGATTGCATTTTAATTATGAATGAAGCTAAAAATTTAGAAGAATAACTAGATCTCTCTTATCTAATCACTTTTAGTTCTCTCAAATTTTCTCTAAATTATGAGTATCATTCAATTTAATGTTTGCTGAACGTCATTTCAATAAATGTTGAAAAATGTAAAAATAAATTAGTGATGAAGGAAAGAAACATTTTTAAGCAATTAATTTTGGAAAATTACTATGTTTTATTCGAAAAGATAAGTTTCGTATTTCTCTTTTGGGAATTTCATTTAAAATAATTACATTTTTTTCTAAATAGGTTTCTGGCTTCTATTAATATTAAATAATAATAGAGGGATATTTGTGTGTTACATAGGAAAAAGCAATAGTTATAGTTAATATTAGCAATATTTATATAATAATTAACATTATTATGTGGTCTGTTTTATTTGCGGAATAGCAACTTCAAATTGTTCCTATGTGATACTGAAGAACAGGTTTTAAACTTGATACATTTTTCAAGGTAGAAAAATGTACCCATAACTGTGACGGATCTATACGAGTCCTTCCATTAACTTCTGGGGAATTCTTTTTTGGAAAAAATTTTTTCAACCAACTTTCTCCGAAGACAGGAAGCGTGATTATGCAACTGTATTTGAGAGTTTGAGAGTTAGTGAAGTGAGAATAGATTGGATGTAAAGTAGATAGATGAGAAGAGAAGTAAATCGGCAGTGAAACGTATACGTAAACAGTGTACTAAGCGAGAAGTTAGAATATTAAGGAAGTGATTAGTTCAACTATTGGAGAAGTGCTTAAGTCCACGCAAAAAAATATATTAGAAGATTGCAAGAATTCAGGTACTGTGATGTTTAATCAAGTTAGAGAGTTAAATTCAATGGATCAATGGCAAATAAAACGGTTATTCTAACATTAAAGTGTTGTATTTGCCTAAAAACCTCTTGACAAACAATGTGAAATGAGCCGGCGCATTGTCTTGGTGGAGAACCATGACTTGTCCCTCAACCATTTTAGTAGTTTCTCCCTTATTCTTTCACGGGGTTCAAAAAGAACGTGATGGTTTACTGATTAATAGTTTCACGATCAGACACCCAATGAAGGTACACAATTTCATGAATATAAAAAAAAACATTATCGTTGCTTGAAATTTTGGATTTGCTCATTCGAAATTTTTTGGCTGTCGGTAGATGGGCTCTTTCAGTGCATGGGTTGGTGCTTCATTTCTTGATCATAAGTAAAAAACTACGATTCCTTATACTTCCTTATACGTTATTAACCTTTCAATAATTTTGAGTCATTTTAAATGACCTTCAAAGTGTCAAACAGTTTTGCGAGCTTCTTGTGGTTCAAATGTGAGAATTTTAGGCACTATTTTGGCACAGACGTTCTGCACATGCTAAATTTGTTATATAAGATTTGCCGTACGCAAACTTTGTCATTTCCTAAAGTTTCAGCAATCGCATGAGAACTAATGATCAGATCGAACCCAGATTACTGATTTTTTTTCGATATTGTTATCCATTTTGGGTTTTCAAGGAAGATCTGGAGGTGAATAATTTTTACGTATATTCTCGGCCATTTTGAAAACGCTTAAACCACTCAAAAACACGTGCACGCTATAAACAATTATCATACACTTGATTAAATAAATTATAAGTTTCAGTAGAGGTTTCTCCAAATTTCATGTGAAGTTTCACACAATTCATTGATGTATTGTTATACTTATCATTTTTATGTCAAAACAAAAAATGAATTTTGATGCGAGAACGAAGGCTACAGCTAGACAAATTAGGGTTTGCAGCCCCGAGATTAAAATAACTAATCCCGGGGTTTAATTTTTTTGTCTGAGAATTACAATTTGAAATTTTTTTTCAAAGTATTGAGAATCTGGTATTACATTTAATGTATCTTATTTACTTTTTTTGTACCGTATGCGTTTAATGTCAGTTTTATCCCGTGTTGAACCTTGAAGGGTTCGAGGCGGGTGTCTATGTTAAACCCTGAAATTTGATATGTTTTCTCTTATTTTCTTCTGTAACTTTTTCCCCATCGTAAGTGGGGACAGAAAACAGACATTTCTCTCACCCTCAGGATGTCCGGTGTCAGCTAACTTGGACAGAGGCAATTAGAATTTTTAGAAGATATCTAGTAGGGTTTTCAGCCCCGGGATCCCAGGTTTTTTTCCAATCCTCAAATCCCGGGATTTAAATAACTAATTCTGGAGTTTAATTTTTGTCTGAATTATATTAAAAAATTTTTTTTCATACAAATTTTCTAAGAATTTAATTCTTCAAAAATTCATATTTTGTTTATGAAATATGTACGTAGAATATTTTGTGCAATTATAAGTGCTATAGGTAAATAAAAATATGCACACAGCTCTCATTTCTCGCACGTGAGAACGTCGCACAGATCTAAGTGGCTCACTGCAATGCTAACACAATAATATAAGCAACAACTCAAGATTAGATTTTATCACATTTCCTTTTTCAATTAAATGCCTTTAATTAATAGCGGACCTGCTTGGAATACTTGAGACACTTCAAATCCCATTGCATTACTAACAGCTCATGCAACTGGATCCTCAATTTCAAATGAGATGACACTTGAAATTGATTCCCATTCTGATTCAATAACTGGATCAATTTATATACAAAAACATTAAGTGTAGCAGAAGAACTAATTAAAGATATCAAAGAGGTATATGCACCCATGCAGTCTATTAGATTTGAGACACTGTCATCAAAAATTCAAAAAGAAATGTCTCTTTTTTTTTAAATATGGAAGGAGACATGGTGACTACCTGAAAAGAACATACTCCTATTTAATGCCGATAATACCTACTAGTAAAGAATCCGACCGTGCATTTTCTTCGGTAGGACAGTTTGTAATAAAAATAAGAAGCCTGTTCCAACGATGAAACGCTGGAGGAGCTGTGTTTTTATAAACTTATTTACAGAAACACAGAAATGCTTTTTTTAAAAATTTCATTATGTACTATTTTTAACTTTTTTATAATGAATTATTTTTTTATTTGTTTTATTAAAATAATATTAAATCAATTTTTAACTACATTTTCAGTTTTATTATGAAATTTCAACTATGCTAATATGTAAGTATTTTTAATAAATAGTCCAATCCTAATCACGGGATCCCGGGATTTGGATAATGTAATCCCGAAATCCCGAGATTGAAAATATGACACGGGATTGCAAACCCTAATTCAAATTTGTTTACAGAAACGAGAAGTACTACATTCGAAAGAGGCTAAACAGCTGTAGGTTGCTGGCTTTTGTGGCGCATGCGTATTTCTTCTGTAACAACATCAGTCTCATTATTTAATAGCCCCACCTTGTATTTCCTAAGACACATTGATGGTAATTGATGAAGAAATTTGGCTTTCCGTATGAGGATAAAATAAAAAGGATGTGACATTTAAGACAGTATCTCAATCTCCTAACGTTCATATCACGAACATGATGATTTTGAGTTCCACAATTGAATTAAAAGTACAAGTTTCATCACTTTTTATTTTGATTTCATAACTCTGAACACTAAACTATCACGGTTGGAAAACACAAAGCGAATAAAAGATATAAAATCTTCCAATTTAAAATTATTTTAATAATTTTTATTGTTTAAAAAGAAACATATCATTAATTAACTCTAAGAAGGAAAATTTTAAGAAATCCATGTTTATATTTGCTAAATGTTTTTTCATAAGTCATATGACAAATCAATACTTGTCAAAAAATTTTCCCCGCATTATTTTTTATTTTATGGAACTTTCAATCAATTATTCTCCATTGTCAAAACCAGAGTTTCTCTACGCATATATATTCCAGTCTTAAAAACATATGTGTTCACAATTGAGATAAATAGAAATTTGCATTTCTCTTACAAAATTGCATGAAAGCATTTTTCTTATTTATTAATTATAAATTTCCCGAAGATAGAAATATTCTGAGTCTCTTTTACAAATCGGATTTGATAGACGAAAATCGTACTTATTTAAACAATGATAAATAAAACAAACTAAAATCAAGAACCAAAAGTGAAAACGCAGTTCTAATCAATTGCAACGTATTTATTCTTCAAGCTTCAGTTAAATAAATAAAAAAAAAAAAAAAAAAAAAAAAACTGAATACAATCTACAGCAAATTCATATCGATATGGAAGAAATTTTTTATACAAATTCACATACAAGAAGGATAGTTATTCCATAATTATCTATAAAATATGCGACATTTTAAACTTATTAATCTAACTATCGAAAATTCTTTAAAACAATAAGACATCAAATTAAAGATAAGTTAGAGAGCAATAATGCTTTTTTCATATTTATTCCACAACAAATTTAATTTACGAGGCTGCATTGTTTCGAGTAATTTGCATGCGAAATAGGCAATTTTGTGAAAGGCACTTGCAAATTCATGAATTAAAACGATTTTTCAGAGAAAGGTGTCAATTGCATTTATGAGGAATGTGAATTTGATTTCAACAATACTCTCAAAAAATAAAATATCTAAGTAAATAGAAAACAGAATAAAAGTTAGAAGTAA
This sequence comes from Trichonephila clavata, assembly GCA_019973975.1. NCBI lineage: Eukaryota > Metazoa > Arthropoda > Arachnida > Araneae > Nephilidae > Trichonephila > Trichonephila clavata. The sequence goes on from BMAO01031029.1 coordinate 42,590, forward strand.
AACATAATTATATATCTTACTCTGTAATCTATACAGAGTTATTCCAATTTAATTAATGAATATATTCAAATGTTTCCTTTTAAATATTATTTGAATGAAAAGTTATTACTGTCTGTATTTTTAGCAAACATAATAGAACGCTTGAATCATTAAAATTTAAGAATTGCTATTTATATTTATGTTATTTGTATCCTTTCGTATCTGGTTTTTGTTCTTCAACTTAAGGGATTAATTAATGAAACTAATTCAAACACACATATCACATTTATTTCACTATTAAAATAATACATCACAGCATGCAACGTCTATACATTCTAAACTTTTCACTAAAAATCAAATTTGGACCAAATTAGAGAATTTTAAAATTTTTAGATGCGATTTACTTGCATAAGCTCATTGTGAGTAACTCACTTGAAAATATGCACAACTCGAGTTTTCCAGCGTTTTCGTTTTATTCCTGATTTTACCAAATACGATTGGCCAATCCCTCTTCTACGGGTATTTTCTCTTTTTAGAACAGGAGTTCTTAAACATATTCCCAGTCTAGGCACATCTGACAAACAGGAAGTTGCTGGCGTGCGCTGTTTTAAAAAAAATCTAATGATTCTTAATATTTCTTTATTTTATTGCAATCATAAGCATCATAAACAATATCATAAAAAGATAAAAGAATCAAAATAGCTACATTTAATGCGATTTTTGATATTGTATATTATACACTTTTGGCCACGGTTGATATTGATATACACTGCTGGCCACCGTAAATGCAACACCCTGAAGGAAGCACGCAAATAACATGAAATTTACAACATGCATTAGCGGAGGTGAGATATGCAAATGATTAGAATTTCAGCGCAGACACACATCACGCACGCCTGTGGCGTCACTTCAAAGCGCTATTTAAGGCTTGGAGATTTCGACGATTTCAAGTTCGGCAATTGTGTTTTTCCTGTGCTTTTTTCAAAAACCATCAGTTATGTCTCGTAGAAAACAGCAATCAGCTTTTGATCAAGTATCCGAGTTCGATGGAGGAAGGATAGTGGCCTACCGAGATTGTGGATTATCTTTCAGGGAAATCGGTAGTCGTGTTGGACGAAACCAAACAACTGTAATGCGGATATGTGATCGTTGAATGCAGGAGGGTACGACGGACCGACGTGGTTGATCGCATCCACCTCAGTGCACCACTTCACGTGAGGACAGGCAAATTGAGCGCATGGCAGTGACGGATAGCTGAGTCACATCACGAACCATAGCACAGCACATTGAGTCTGTAACGCATCATTCAGTGTCTGCGCGTACTATTCGACGCCGTTTACAGCAGACTGGTCTGTCCGCAAGACGTCCATTGCTTGGTCTACCCTTGACGCAGAACCACAGACGTCTCCGCCGCCAATGGAGCGATGAAAGAAGGATGTGGGCGGCAGAAAGGAATGAAGTTGTCTTTACTGACGAGTCACGCATCTGTCTGCAACACCACGATGGTCGGATTCGAGTCTGGAGACACGGTGAAGAGAAGAGGCTGAACAGCTGCGTTATGCACCGCCATACTGCTCCTCCACCGGGTATTATGGTATGGGGCACAGTATTGGATATCACTCTCGTACTCCTCTAGTACGCATTGCCGGTACTTTAAACAGCCAGCGCTACATCTCCGAGGTGTTGGAGCCAGTTGTCCTTCCTTACCTTCAGGGCTTGGTCACAGCCATATTTCAACAGGATAATGCGCGACCACACGTGGCACGCGTTGTCCAAAGGTTCTTCGTCAATCACCAGATTGAATTGCTTCACTGTCCGGCTCGCTCTCCGGATCTTTCGCCGATAGCAAACATGTGGTCGATGGTTGCTCAACGATTGACCGAGATTACACCCCCAGCTGCCATACCGGATCAACTTTGGCAACGTGTGGAAGCTGCTTGGTCTGCTGTATCCTCAAGAACACATCGAAAGTCTCTTTGAATCAGTGCCAAGGCGTGTGGTAGCGGTGATTTCCAACAATGGCGGCTACTCTGGCTACTGATTCTGGCAGGAACTAACTACACTTCACAGAAGTCTACAAATTTAATCATTTGATACTTGATCAACATGTTATCTACAAAATAAATTTTGTTGTGCTATCTCTTGTCTTTCTTGGTGTTGCATTTGCGGTGGCCCACAGTGTAGTATGATATAGTATATAGTGGATAGTACCGGGAGCACACAGAAACAGCTTAGCGGGAAGTTTGGAGCCGGAAGTCACAGTGTTAGAAACCCTTGTTCTAGATCTAGAAGCTCCTGAACAGTATGGGCATGTATAGCAGTGATTCGTAATCTATAAACTAAGTCCAGGCCAATACCTCCTCGGTATATAGGGGAGGATAACTTAATCACTGTAACTATCTTTGGTAAGCTCTTCCAAGAATGTAACCTCTGTCAATCTGCTTATCCATCATAATGCTTCCCCACGCGAGCTTGGAGGGCTTATTTGAGGAGTTATTGTGTTAGGGTGTTTTATACATCGCCATTTCATCAAGAAACCTTTTTCAGGGATCACCCCCAATGGTTTCGTTCCTGATGTTAGGGAGATGAAAGCGTTTCCCTGCTTTCTTCCATATCAAATATTATAGAGAATCATTATTCAAACTGAAACAACAATCACCAGTAAAGAGGATGTGACTACTTATGATGTGTCCAGTTTTGTGAAAATTATACTAGACTTATACCATTGTAAATGGTATATATATATATATAATACGACGATGTTGTAATGATGGATTTTTTTAATGGAGCTTGCAGTGGCATTCTTGTGGTTAATTAAATTTTTTATTTCCCATCTTGAACACATAAAGCAAAGGACGATACACACAAATACTAGCTGCAACACACTACATGATGATAAAAGAGAAGAAGCGCGCGTAACCGTGTGTTCAGAGTTTTTATACTCGCGTTGAAGGTCGTACGACTCTTTTATAACAGGAGTCGTGATTGGCTGCAAATGAGCGGGAGCAATTAGATTAAGATTAAGATTATGCGCTCGTACAATTAGATTAAGATTATAGCAGTCTTAGGCGAAAGAACTAGGAAATAATTTCACGGGGTACAGTTAAGGAGAGTTAGAAGAAGTCATTACATATATATATATATATAGCCGATGGATTTCTATCAATGGTATGCAACATTCAGAACGGAGGGTAATAAGCCACATTTGTGAAAGAGTTTGTCTGTAGTAAATCGGGACTGCACAATCGTCTAACTGACACGTGTAGCAGCTGAACAATGCTGTTCGCTGTCTTGTTTTAGTCTCTTTTCACCCGCACGACGATGTATCGGTCATCATTTCTGGTGTTTTTCGTTGTTTGATCAAACTTTCTTGCATCTGTACCTACCCTTTTCACGACTTTCCAAATTCGTAAAATACATTTTTTTTTTCAATTCCAAACACTTGGATCAACCACTCATTAAACTATAATCCTCTTCAAACCTATTGATAATTCTACCGCGTCTAAAAGGATCCTAATAATTTGTTGTTGCAGTATTTCAATCTCACTTTCTCTAGCAGCGAATACTTGAAAATGAAACTTTTCTTCTTTTTAAAAAAAACATTCTCTTGCACCGCGTGTGATAACTCTACGCGACTTGTGTGCCGCATATTATTGAAAAAATTAGGAGAGAAAGCAACGAAGAAAGCTGTGCAGAATTACTATGATGTATTAAAATATAATATACACGTATTAAAATGTAATGCAGAAAAGAAGGCACAAATTTTGAATGGGGCCTTTATTTCTTTGAAACAATAAAAAGAGCATTGAAAGTTACTGTAGGACAATGATTTGGTACATGTAAGTAACAAAAAAACAACAACAACAACCTTATTTTAAAATAATGCACATGATGTTTAATACACTAAGAAGTAACCTAGAACAAAAATATGATGTCGCTCACTTGTTTTCCATTCATACAGGAGGTTATGGATAAGATTGTTCCACTCTTCAAGAGTGCAATTTCCTATTTCTGGACAGTAAATGGAGGCATTGGTCTCATTGCAACACGCCATGTTTCATGTGTTCCCTTCGCAGTTGGGCGCTCCATCGCTGACATTAACATTTAGTATCTTGCCAGTGGTCTCTAGCGGCTTCCCGACATTTGGCAAAAAGGTTATTATCTTTGCTCATGATTGCTTTAAAGGAGTTACAGGTGAAACTGTACCTGTTTCATTAAAAATTAATCTATGGCAATGTTGTCTTTACTTACTTTACAGCCCTCGTATATAATAGTGAGATATCTTATCACATTTAGAACAAATCCCTAAACACTCAATAAATCAGATCAAAGTGCGGAACTATCAATTATGATAGATCTTAGAACTGCAAACAATCTATTCATTGTCACATCATCATCAATCATTGCTGTTGATCACTCCGAGATTTCTTACGATGACGCAAGAGAAGAGTGATGTGCAAAGAACAGCAGGAATAAATAGGGAAAAAAAAACGAAACTCATAAAACTGATTTTTATTTTTGTGAAATCAGGTGTAAAAATACGTACACATGGAACGTAAGTGACATATATATTGTCGTTTCAAATTAAATGTTTTACATTTTTAAAATGTTACAACACAGTTTTCAAAGTTTTAAAATATTAATGCTAATCTATAAGCTGATGTTATCACATATATTAACAAAAAAACCTCATTTTGAATTTTAACAAGTAATATAAAAAAAAATTTAAGTCAATTCCTGTTTAGGTCAACAAAGAAAATTTTTACTTCAGTTACTTTTCATTAAATAATTACAATTAATATAAATATGTATATATATATATATATGACAGAATCACAATGCTAAGAGGCAAAACATCTTTTAAATAAGCATTACATCTTTTTAACCACATTAAAAAACCATTTTAACCACCTACAGTTTTTAATAAAAGTTGAATATAATAGGTTTTAATTAATCTTAAAACCAGTGTAAAAGAAATGCTGATGTCTAACTAGCACAGGGGTGGCCAACCTTTTTGGGAAGCGTGCCACAATCTGATACAAAAAAGTTACGCGTGCCACTTCCAACTTTTCCACCAAACTAAAAAATATACAAAAGTGCAAAAAATGTTACTCGTAGGTTTATTTACACCAAAAACATATTTTTAATTGCAAATTCTATATAGTGAAAATGTAAAAAAAAAAAAAAAAAAAAAAAAAAAAAAAAATGGTATAACAAATAAAACAAAAGTAGAAACATATTATATTGTTGATAAATTTTTACAGGATCAGTCAGTTAGCTTTTGTAGAAAATAAATGTAAGCAACTTGAAAAGTTTAATTTTAAATTATTACTAAGCAATCACTACTTTCTTATAATGTGTCTTTTGAATTTGTAGTTTTTTTTACTAAATCCTCTATATTTGGATTGGTTCGTGAAGATGCTAAAAAAATTATGCGTTTTAGGTGCATATCAGTTAATTTTGAGCGATATTTTGATTTAATTACGTTCATAACAGAAAACATTTCTTCACAAACATATGTTGATCCAAACCTACAGCAATATCTGACCGCTAAATCATGTAAATTTGGAAAATTGCTTGGTAGAGCAAATTTCCAAAATTCGAAGCAATTCGGATCATTTACGGTTAAAATAATTTCCTTATGTTTGCTTTTCAGATTAATATGGGGCTATAGGTCAATAATTCCAATTTGTAAATGAGATGGGTAGAAATTAAGGTCTTGAAGAGAAATCAAAAAAGGATTAGTGAAAAATCCAGTATTTTTTTATCATCTTTAAAATCCTCAAACCTGGCACTGAAAGAATCCTGCAAAATGGATATTAAATTTTTAAATCTATCATAGTTCGGATCATTACTAACTTTGGCAGATAATTCCTGCATGAATGGAAAATTAGTTAATTTTTCTCTCCAAATCCAGACAAAAAAAGCAAAAATTTGTTCACAAAAGAAAATACATGACCAACTAGAGTAGGAAAAATGCAATTTTTTCCCTGTAATCTTAAATTTAAATTGTTTAAATTTTCCATTATATCGGTAAGAAAAGCTAAATCCCACAGCCAATTTTCACTCATGTGGAGCGAGCATTCACTGGGCAGTTCATCGTTTTCTTCCAGATATTCTAAAACACATTCCCTCAAACTCCAAAATCTCGCAAGTGCGCACACTACAATGAAGAAGTAACTCGCCCTTTTCTTCCGTTTCTTCGGGGAAAAGCGTACGAAATCTTTGTTGATTCAGTGCACGAGCTCATATTTTGTTGATACAGCGCACCATGGGGCCAACACCGAAAGATAAGTTTAAGTCCTTGGCACAAAGAGCTTCTTGATGAGTAATACAATGATACTTGAAAACTTTTCTTTCCAAATAATTTTCAAGCAATACAACAAAACCTTTTAATCTCCCAACCATGCAAGGCGCTCCATCTGTGTGCAAACACTGTCTAATTTTATCCATTCTACTTTGTTAACTTCAATTACATTTTTACGTTTCTTTAAAATATCTTCACCTGTAGTTAAAACTAGTTTGCACAAATCAAGAAGTTCTTCCACAGTATCAAAATTATTGTTCGTGTAACGCACAAAGGTGCTTAACTGCGCATTGTCTGTGATATCACAGCTTTCATCCAAAGTTAACGAAAAATATTTGCAATTTCGTAGTCCAGAGACAATTTGCATTCCAACATCCTGGCCCATGTCATCTATACGATGCATGACGGTATTTCTAGACACAAAGCTATTTTATCAACCATATTTTTGACATTTGGATCACCGACATTTTGGGCGAAAATTAAAAGGTTACATTTTATCATCTCCTCTCCGTCAGAATATGGTTTGTTCTTGCGGGCTAACAACAAAGAAAGTTCAAAAGAAGCCTTCACAGTGGTTTCCATTTCGTCATTTTTCTTCTGGAACAAAGATTGTTGACCTGCTAAAGATTTCTTTTTTTTATTGATAAATTCCGTTCTCAAATTTGATCCAACAGGATATTTGCTGTTGAAATCACTATGCAGTTGTTTGAAATGACGGTCCAAGTTAAATTCTTTTGGAACTGCTATACAAATTCCACATATCAAACAAACAGGCTTGGAAGCATTTTGAAGTGTAAACAAGTATTGTTCTTCCAAGACAAATTTAAAATCACGTGCTGCAATATGGTCTTAAAATTTTTTTTCAAGCAACTCTAAAATCTAAAAACAATTTTAGAAAAGGAAAAAAAGCTTAACGTCTTCCTAAACAGAGTTTAAAATCGACTGAATCTGGCAGGTAGAAACAATTTGCCGATGTTACGCTACAAATTTTCTAGGCTCCGAATCCAGCATCTTGATTAGTCATGGATGCAAGTTCTCACTCCCTCTTCTTCATAAAGCGGCTACTTTGTTCAGATAGAGTTACTTCTACCGTATCAACAATTGCTCTCCTAATATATTGCAGAATTACTTCTTGACATAACAGAAATCATAAATAGCCAACACCTTCGGAAAAACCTTTTTATCTGACATCACGCTGACAGCCAATAGCTATAAATGCTAAACTTCAGCACTGCAAGGGAAAGCTGAAATTTGAATGGAAATCCGAGATGTTAAAAATTAACCGCCCCCGAGAAAGGATGACTTTTTGAGCAGATTCGACCGTCCGAGACAGAGAGAATTTATTTGTTTTTAGCCTCACGCTACTCAACACTTTTCTCGGAACTTTAGAATGCCGTGGAATTGTAAGTAAATGAGCAAGATCTCATTTTTGGCGCTATACTGAAGAAAAGAAAAAATCTTGCATAGCGCCTTTAAAATCTCATGCAGTAAATTTCTGTTTTATATATATTATCTTTATGATAATTTTCTATTGTGCTTCAATTAATTCAGTAATATTTTCATAAAATTTTTGTAATTTTTCAATAAGCCTTCGCGTGCCACAGTTACGACTCCCGCGTGCCACAATGTGGCACGCGTGCCGCGGGTTGGCCACCCCTGAACTAGCATATGATTATTTAGGTTAAGTTAAATCTTCATCACAAATTTAACAATAGTTGTTTTATCCAATGGTGCTGCCTTCTAGAGGAATTATATGGACTGAAATATATCTCTTAAACAGTAATTAATTAATAAAGTTTATTTAACGAATTAATATTTGAAAAAAACTGTATTAACATCAAGTGTATCCATTACAAGTTTAAAAAATGTTTTTGAACTTGAGTAAATGCATTAAAAATATTTTCCTAACGATTTAAAATTTGAACAATATATATATATATATATATATATAGGGAGAGTGTGAACTGATAGTAAGGATTGAAAAAGATAAAGTGCAGTATAAAATCCGGTTTATAACGCGCACTTTAAACACACACACACACACAATCGAAACTTAAAGGTGCGTGTTATACGCCTGGTATAAAAACGATAGCTTCAAAACAAAAATAAAAAGACATGCGCATAATTTTTTTTTCATGCACATTGTGGCGGATCTATACGCGTCCTTTCACTAACTCCTTGGTAATTCCTTTAGGGCAAGAATTCTTTCAACCAACTTTTCCCGAGGACAGAAAAGTGTGATTATGCAAATTAAGTTTAATACATATATTCTGTATTCGCGAGTTTTAAGGGTTAATAAAGTGAGAATTGAAGATTAGTGAAGTGAGGATAGCTCGGATGTGAAGTGAATTGATGAGAAGCAAGCAAATCGACAGTAATACGTGTACGTAAACAGGGTGAAATTGGAATCTCGAACAAGTGGTTAAGTCAACTACTAGTGTTCAAGGTCACGTCGAATAGTTTGAAGGATTGCAAGAGTTCAGGTACTGTAATCTTAATTCAAATAGAAGTTAGAGAGTTAAATTATTATCGCACTTCGTAAAACAAGCTTTGTATAAGTTATCGAAAGGATAGATTCTCATGATCGTATATATTATCCCCACGGTATCTTGTCTCACCTTCGGGCTCTAATTGATCAAATTTATCTTTATAAGAGTGTGATTTGTGTCTGTGTTAAATAAAGAGATAAATAAATTATTCAAGTTCATTATGTCGTCTGATCATTTAGTTCCTCCTACACATCTAGCCAGGTTAGAGGGGAGAAGGAATAATAATTCTTTACAACATGTATATATTGTAACATATTATTTATTTAAGCGAAATGACATGCTTTATGAGCTAAAAGATTCGTAGCTCTAGAAGTATGCTATTTTTTCAAAAGTCAGGGATAATACCTCACGTAAATGACTTGAAAACTAAGAGCGATGTATACCACAGTGTAATAATGAGAATATATTTAAAAATTAAAAAATTCAGCTTGAAAGTGTTGCTGCGCGTTATACGTCGGATTTTACGGTATATATTTTCTTAAAATGCTAATTTCTTATTTTAATATAAGCCTTTTTAATTATGACATTTTGTTCAATGAATTTCCATAGTGCTTCAGTAGTAATTAAATAATGTTATGTGAACAATTTTCTATAAACCATGAATATAAGAACCAGAACCTCTGAAATTCAATTTTCAAATCTTTAATTCAAATTTGCGGAATTTAAAATTGCTTAAGAAATGTTTTTCAATCAAATTTTTCTTTAAAAATATGAAAAAAAATCCCCCTCTTAAGCTTAAAATAGTTAGTTAATGACAGATATTATTGTATTTCTGAGGATTATTAATCACAATTATATATAATTAGCAAAATTTTCGCATGTCGGATTATAAGTCTATTAATAAAACAACTTAGTGAAAAACACATATTTCTTAAAAAACATGAATTATTCTTGAGTTTCTTAAAAGTGAAACAAATTTTCGCAATTTAACTAAAGTTAGTAGTTTTGAAACATACACACACAGAACTCTGAAGAGAATTTTCATTTACCGGATTAAAAGTTAAATTTTTTTATACTTCCTCCCTAAAATAATCTTACATAACGTTCATTACAAACTTTTTAGTTTTTTTTAAAAAAATTCATTTTTATAAAATGTTTTTGAACTGAAATTTTTCTCTTACAATTTCACATTAGTATAACTGATATTTAGCTTTAACTAAAAATGTTCATTTAAAACATTCCGTTCTTGATATTCATTCTGCTCTTGATTTCATTTATTGGTAATGAAATAAGTGTGGAAGTCAGAGTCACATAAAATAGTTATTTTCTTCTTTTATTCATATTGGGTAACATAGTCATTTTGAGACACAGTGTAATAATTAATATAATACTAAGATTTTCTTTTCTTTAAATCTTTCTTAACTGTGGTTGACGCCAATACTCGTCATGCGTTAAAAGTAATTATCATTGGCTCATTAAATTGTAATTCTTGAGAGAAACAAATTATATTTTCATGCTTCAAGATGTTTAGAATATTTTGGAGTCAGGTCAGAATAAAACAAATGAATAAAGAAAAATGAAAAATTTAAGAATTAACTCATGGTCCCCGTATGCATAAGGAATTTATTATATGCGATGATAATGTTTTTTAAATGTTAGCCAAAAAGAGATAAAGACCAAAGTCGGAAAATTGACTTATAATTGGGTTCCTATAAGTATGATCAGCCATGAGACAAATGCATGACGCCGACCAGGGGCTGAGCCCATTGATACCTGCTGGCCCAAAGTTACCTAGCTATCGAGGGGTTACACTGTTATAAACATAAGATCAGCAAGGAATCGCGTTACTGGTGTACAATTTGCAAAGTCATATTATGTATTGCACCCTATTCCGGTGAATATCACTCCACAGGAAATATTTAAATTCTTTCCTTTATATGTACAGTGTTCTAGTCGACAATTTTAGACCTTTTATAATGAGTTTTACCCATCCGGTATAGTGGTTAGCGACGCTGACTGCTGTGCCGTACGACTGGGTTCGAATACCCGGAGGCAAATTTATTTCTAGCTTTTCAAGGTATGTTAAAGGTTTTGGATTTATATGTAAAAGTAAGTTTTTGCGTGATTTCAAAGAAAATCAAGTTTCATCTCTTAGACTTTTTAATATTTTTAAATATTCAACCAATATACAGGGTGTTGCCAAATTTAGCCGACAAATTTAGAGGGGTGAGAGTAGGTAGTATGGAGACAACAAATCATCACAGAACATGGGGTCACAAACCAAGTTTAGTCGGAGTAATTCGCAAAAACAGTTATGAAGTGTGTGATGATGATTGGAATGAAAAGGGGAAGTAAAAGGTAAGAAACTCATTTATTAAAGGTAAAGCATGTTTACAATACAAACAATATATCACAGATCGATGTCTGAAATGCAAAGACAAGGGATTGTTCAAAATTGTGGCCACGTAAGTCATAGCACAGCTGACACCGATAGATGAGGGATCGTTGGACGCGTTCAAATAAATTAAGTGTGTGGCGATGACGTTAGGGGCCATGAAATTCTCTATTGTGGTCATCGGGGTCTCATATACAAGTGATTTCTGAGGCTCCAGAGTAAGAAATGTAAGGGATTGAGATCCGAAAAGTGTGGTGGCCAAGCAATATGTCTGCCTCCCGGGATATGTAGAACATAAGTGGTTTTGCACCGCAGTTGAAAAATATGCTAGCGCACCAACATGCATGAATCACACGTTCTAGTGCGCAGTAGTCGGTACTCCCTGCTGCAACTCCGGAGGACATTCTGGAGGAAAACAAGGTACTTTGCACCATTGAGGCATTCGGGCAGTACAGTAGAAGTCCATTAGTCCGGCATCCAACAGTCCGGAATGCCCGATAGTCCGGCATCGCTCCGGAAAATTGTAAAAATTTTGGTTTTCTCCAAAAGTGTGTCTTTAAAGCAAATAAAAACGCTCGAGAGCTATTCGGAAGTTTTCGGGATCATCCGGAAGCGCTCGGTATTGTTCGGAAACAATTAGCGGCCGGCTAGTCTCAGCTGTCACAACAAATTCAGGTGCAGTGCAGCTCCGTTAATCAATCACGAAGCGTCTTCGCTCTTTTTTTGTGCGTTGTTGTTTTGTGGTAAACGTAACTTTTGAAACTGTTTATAAAAAAAGTGATTTTCGTTCTAACTGTACAGTGACCATGTTTTCAAAACCTAAGCCTTCGAGTTCAAAAGGAGAGAAACGAAAACACGTAACACTGACTCTCAATCAGAAACTAGAAATCATCAAACGACTAGAAAAAGGCGAGAATAGAAATGTTTTAATGAATGAGTTTAATATTGGCTCATCAACTATTTATGACATTAAAAAACAAAAAAATGAACTAATGAAGTTTGCTTCTCAATCGGTAACAACTGAAAAATTGGCTTCTAGACAAACGTTAAAAAAACCAAAACTGGAACAGGTAGATAGTGTATTCTTCAAATGGTTTAGTGCAGTACGTTCTGAAGGAAAGCCGGTAACAGGGCCAATGATTGTTGAAAAGGCAAAGAAATTCGGCCAAGATTTAGGAGTTGCTGAAAGTGAATATAATTATTCTGATAATTGGCTCAGAAACTTTAAGTTTCGGCATGGAATTCGAAGACTTGATGTAACTGGAGAAACACTTTCAGCCGCCCGATAGACCAGAATTTTCGGTAGTCCGGCACCGAGCCGGTCCCGAACGTGCCGGATTATCGGACTTCTACTGTATATGTATATCTCCGCATTCCTTTGACCATTCCCCTAGTCTGGATCATCGTCCTCCCGACAGTTACTGTTATCGTGATTTTCACCGACTACACGTGGTTTGCAACCTTATGTTCTGTGTTGATTTGTCGTCCCCATGCTTCCTACTACCACCTCTTTAAATTTGTCGATCAAATTCGGCAACACCATGTATAGCCAAGTATGCCAGTCAATGATATGGAGTTTTCTTTCGTGTTACAGTCATATAATAATTAGTTAAATATTTCAAGATAAATGAGAAAAAAAGTAAGCTTGTAATGTTAGGGTTTGTTGCTGAGATTTTCATGAATTTTTAAAAAATATTTCTAAGACAAAGTAAAAAAAAAAAGAAACTAAAATTAATACGAAATTTAAATATTTAAATTTGAAATAATATAAGCAGAAAAAAAAGAGAGCTCAAATTCGAAAGGAATAATTTTTAGAATACATTTCGTTTAACTATTTATATATACTAGTCATAATAATTTCTTTATTAAATTTTTTATAACTTGGGTAATAATTTGCTGATATCTTATTCTAGTACACACAAATTATCAATTATCTCCAATCGTGACGAAAAGAATTCCAATCAAAATTTTTGACAAACCTATTTCGGCATATTTATACAACCATCTGTATTCCTGACATACGAAGCAATTTAAAATGCCACTTCCTTACACCAAAACCAAAAGCCATCAAAACGCATCTTACAGTATCAAAAATATATATAAACCCTCCTTTTCCTTTTAGTTCTAAATTAAGACTAGTCACTCGAAGCGAACCTTCCCTCTACTCACAACACAACATCTCCTCTCCCATACTCTTTTATCTTTCTTTTTCCCAGACACGCGAAAACGCCAGAGAACGAAATGGAATGAAAATGGAAGAAATCCCTTTACCGTACGCGTCGCTGCATTCCCATTTCCTTCTTTACAGACAAAACGGAGAGAAAATATGGAAATAACCCGGGGTAGAAGGGGCAGGTTATCGCACTCACGCAACCCCCTTCCCGTCTGTTCGTAAATGAGAGGTTGAGGTTCACAATTCTGTTCGTATCTAGACCCACACCTTCGGCTGTCTCGTAAGGAAGGAAGCGATTGCTCGCTATTCGTCTAATGGTATTCACCATTCGTATTTCGTCAACCGCAAGAAAATCGGGAATGAAATGTTTGGAGTTTTCTTCAATTGATGGAGCGCGAATTGGTGGTTGGAAGTATTTATTTTTGTAGAATTTGTGTGGGATAGGTTATCGTTTTAGAATGTCTGATTGGTAGGTTTTCCGTGAGAAAACGGCATGAAATGGAATGATTGTATGTTCTGAAGAAGGTGATTGTTTGGAAAAGCCCACATGTGTTGGATAGGGGCGTTCGCTAATACTACTTGGGGTGTGATTATTTAAGGAGTGAGTATAGCAACACGAGGGACTTCTTAATTTTTAACCATGGTCAAGTGACGAGACGACACCTGAGTTCCCCCCCCTACCTAAACTTTCCCACTACGCCAACGGGATGTCTTTGAGACTCGACAGATTTAACGTGAATCATCCCCTCTACACATTGGGTCTTCAGTGGCACTGGGACTCGAACTCATGACACGCCGGTCATGAGTCCGGGACTAGGACCATTAAGCTACCGCTGCCAAGTGATTGTATTAAGATATTTCCTTCATATGAAAATATATAATGAATTGCAAATTGCTTCTTCCATAATATTTTAAGCCTTATACTCCTTTTTATTTTAAAATTTGTTCGCTATTGTGCTTCTTAAATACACTGTGGCCATAAATAAACTGCAAGTGTTCAAGGGGTGCCGGGGAGAAAACCACTGGGAATATTCCAATGAAATTTGATATCTACACGTTTCAGAACATGTGCAAATCAAATATGCAAAGAAAAAAAATCACCATTTTCACCCTGTAGATGGCGTTGTACCGTATTTCAACGATCGCCGGTAGCATATACAACTTCCAAAACTGATAGACAGACATTCTAAGAGATGTCTAACATCATGCACAGTGACATTCTAAGAGACATATAAACAATATAAAACACCATTTACATTTTATCAAAATTCCATACAATCCGCTTCAGTAATTAAATTTTTACAGTATGATGTAATAAAAAATTAACGTAAATTAAGATCACAAATTAAACTATCCATAAAGACGCTTTGGAAAACAAATAAGCCATTATTTATTCAATGAAATTATCACATGATGTGCTCAATATGCAAACCACCAGATTCAATCACATTCTGTAGCATTTTAATTTTATACAGATAATGCTGAAGAATCTGGCACAACACTTTATGCAAAGTTGACCAGGAAAGAGACAATGTCCGAGCCACACTTCTTGCCCTCACGTGTTGCAGCATACTGGCTCCTGAACTGCTACTCGTAGTAGCAATAGCGTCATCAATTTGTTGAACTCTTTCCAAGTTAACAGGACGCGCGCCGCCCTCTTGTGCCGGGAATAACGCATAATTCTCATGTTTCTTCAAATTTAGAAATTATATTTTTCAATCCATTGTCACACTCATTGGACCTCTTCTTAATCGTTTCATACACCTGTATTCTTTCAGAGTAGCTGAATAATTGCTACCATTCTGATTGAATATCTTCATTAACATTGCACGTTCTTTCTTATTCTGTCATGCTTGACCATTACTCAATGTGGTCTTATTTTTATACTGTTCGATGGGCTTAAAATTTGCATATATGCCATCGATAAACATGGAAACACGGAATAGCGTCATCTATCGGGTGAAAATGGCAACTTTTTTTTCTTGCATATTTGACTTGCGCATGTTCTGAAACGTGTAGATACCAAATTTCACTGGAATATTCCCAGTGGTTTTCTCTCCAGCACCCCTTGAACCCTTGTAGTTTAATTATGTCCACCCTGTACTTCCAGAGATTAATTTTATTAAATAACATATTTGCTTGTACTCTTGTTTTAACTGAAAGTAATTATAAATTATTAGTTTGATATTATTTATGGGAATAGAAAGAATGAAAAAAAAGAAGAAATTTTTGTTAGGAGAGTGAAAGAAATTTTTTTTTCTATCTTAATATGGGTATAGAATTTTTATAAAATGGGAAATCTTGATTATTTTATGGTTTTGCATCTTTATTCAGTTTGTTTTTGAAAATCAACCAAATGAAATATTTTTTCGTTCTTGAAGTCGGTGAATTCATTCACCATTTTTGTGGTCTACAGTTGTGACGAATCTATAAGCGTCCTTTAACTAATCCTCTTGGGAAATCTTTGGGCTATCATTCACAACCAATCCTTTTGGAAGAAGAAACCGTAATATGCAGATTAGGTCATATATATATAGTATGGGTTTTTTCGCTAAGGATGAATAGGTGAATAGAGGGATAGACGGAGTTACCTGGAGATTGAAATATAGAGAAGTTGACGATAAGGAAAGATATCTACCAACCAGATATTTGTCAACATTGATAGCGCTTTTCGGGCATAAAATAGTTGAAGGTATTTAAGTGATGATTGGTCACCATAGATAAATTGTGAATCAAATATTAGAGTAGTGGATTGATCCATAAGGAGGATCAATTTAATAAAGTCTTCTCAGAATTCGCGTCTCTCGCAGTTAAATCCCCTCTGCTCTTTATTGGAGCACCTCATTTTGTTTGAATACTTGGATTGTGTCTGTTGATAATTAGTGTGCTGAATAAATAGTTGAAAAGTATTATGGAGAGTCGTCCTTCATTTCCTCCCGCACCTCCAACTAGGTCCGAGAGTAGGTCACGTATGTTACACAGTTTTTTGCAATATTACCTTATTCTATTTACAATTATCAACAAATTGCTTACAAAACTTTAACAGCTGATTATCGACGATTTAATAAAGAAAATTCATATCAATTTAGCATATATTGAAGGAAATGATTTGTTATAAAGATCTGCGCTTACTCAAAAATTTTACTGATATAGTAGAGAATATAAGCAGAAAACTTAAAGAATGGGGACTTACAAACTGTTATATTGTGTTATAAATTTTTTAAAACACAGAAATTAAAAATTTCTTTGAGAACAGCGTATTTTAAATTTAAACGAGAAAAAAAAATATATCATTTAAAAAGTCCACGAAATAGAACGAGTTCGAATGAAAGTTTATGCAATGTTTTAGGTTCACGGGAATTTTTCTTTTTGTGTTCCTCAAGTAGTAGATAAAGCAATAAATAAAAATAAAAAATCTATTGTGAAATATTTTATTTGCATTCATTTATTTCAAAATTAATAGGAGGAAAAACTAGCTTAAGATCATGGGTTATAATTTAGATAATTAATCCGTGAAATAAAAAAATGTTTTTCGGACGTAATGAATATCTGCTGGGCAATAAAAATGTTTCATTAATTGGAAAACAAGATAAAACAACGGTCGCAAAACTGTAGCTTGATTCTATATATTTCTATTTACTCAAAAATATTATAAAAACGATTACAAGCAGTAAAGTAAGAAGTCTTGATAGACTAGAGCAGGGATTGGCAAGCCGAGGCTGGCTAGCCGCGCGCGCGATGCGGCTCTTTTTAAATGGGATTGCGGATCTTCAGACTTCTGTGTGTGTGCGAGCAAAGAGAGTATTATTAAAAAACAATTATTTCTACTAAAATTATCGCTTCCTTTTCCCTCTTTCCTCTTAATTATCTATTGAAAAAATTTACTTGTTGTTGCGTATACATTTAAACATTTGACTGCCTTAAGACAGTTACTTTTGTATTAAACAGTTTTCTACTAACAAAGTTTGCTAAGAATCAGTGAAAATATTGAATGAATATTTTTATTAGTCATAGATATAAAACCAACCTCGCTTCTTATTCACTTGTGTGCATATAAACATTACAGATCATTTAAAATGAAACTCCATGAAGAAAAAAAAGGATCTAACAGTCGTGAAATTTACACTATCGTATATCTCGATAAGACTTGCTAAGGACTGGCATTCCAATGCTTATGTAAATCATGTGTTCTAACAGCGTACTTATAAACATTTTTAAAGGGAAAGTTGAGAGCTATTTTTAAGTCTTGGAATCATGTCATTTTCGTTCCTTCAATATGAATTAGAGTTAAATACGGAAGACCGGGAGAGGTCACGCGGGGCACAGAGTCACCCAAGGCTCAAGAAATCTCTAATTCTGGGAGTGAGTAAATATTAACGTCGCACTGTTCAGCTACACGAGGGCTTTTGGCGACGGACCTCCTAATTCTAGGAAAATTGTTTGTTTGTTACCAATGGTCTTGTCATATGGTAGTCTTCATGGGAACTAAAAAGTATTTGTCACACATCTCCCTCTTTTTGGGAGTGGCAAACGGTTTCTTACAATCTTAATGTACTTGGGGTGGTTGAGCTCCTTGGGCGACCTCTTCTGTTTCAAAATATTTTCTATAAACAGGCTATATTCTTCCGCTGTGAACGACTTAGTGGTTTTTATTGCTGCGTTGTACGACTCATTATGGTTTATAAATGTAAATGAGCAGAATATAAAATAAGAAATGTTCATGTGCGACATCTGTTGGATGAATTTGAAACTGATGGAGCAAGAAAAGAACATGATGAAATAATGGATATTATTCATGATAGCGAAAGCAAATTTGAGAAGAGCGATGGACACGAAACGTTTGAGTCGAAAGGAAGATTTTCAAACGCTATCTAAAGAACTCCATCAAAAAAGATAGAAGCCATAAGCGCACGACAAGACACACTGCACCATATCAAAAAGGACACAAGCAAGAAAAAGTTCATGCTATTTGTCGATCATCCGAGGACAATAAAACAACAACGTGAACAAAATGTGACAGTTTTGCCTGCAAATATCATTCCGGTAATATTAGCGAAAAGTGTCTGGGATTATGTCTTTTGCTTAAGTCACGCACATATGAAACATTTTTGTTCACTTGATTGGATTTTTTCTCAAATTATCAAAGAAAAATCGAAAAGTCCTTAAAAACAAATACATATAATTTTTCGTAATTAAACTTTATACTGAAATTATGATTTTTATCGCGTACAATATAAAAATAATTTTAAAAAGAATTGGGGTGACTGCGTCACCAGCGCCAACCACTAACATTAGTATCGAGTGCGCGACTTCTCCCGGGTTAATCAAGTACGTTCCTGAGTTTGACATAGGGCGAATTATTGCTCATAAAGATCGCACATTATCCTCCAGAAAAATCAGAGCTCGTATTGGTCGAAATCAATCAACAATGAGACGGGATACTTGAAAGATTACACAGGGCAAATCTTACCATTGAGTGTAAAAGTAAGCAAGTATTGCACTTGGTAATGACGGATCACACATCAAAATCGAGAACTTCGGTGCATGAATAAAATCTGTTTCGCAATAAGTAAGAACAGATTGTGATAGCTCATATCATTAAACACGCCGTTTGTATCGTAGGGGAAGTTTCAAGACGGTGTCCATTTTTGAGATTATCTTTGACTAGATGCTATACAGCTGTGATGGTATGTTAAGTACAAAAACATTGACTAATGAATATCTCAACATTCTATAGTCCATTCGTTTTTTCAAATGAATCGTGATCTGCATACAACAGAACGACGTACGTACCAGAATCTATCCGGAGATCCGGCAGGTAATTCAAACACTTTTGCATTATGTATTTCCACGTCAATATCCTCTACATTATGTTGGAAATAAACCTTCAACCTATTGTTACCTCAATTTTCTATCTTACCTGGAATTCCTGCTAAATGCAGATCGTAAGGCTATTTAATCATAGCGTTATCGAAACGTGCTGCATCTAATTTATATAAAGCTTTGCATAAAGTTCTTTTCTCCTATAGCATTTCTTCCCTTGGTATGTAAATGAATGTGATTTACTTATTCAAGATATTGTGGGATTATTATTATGACTTTTTAAGATGTTAACATGATTGAATATTGGATTTAACTTTTTGCTCTAAGTTTAATAAGTTTAATGCTTCAAGTTTTTTAAACTTTGATTTAATGGTTCTTGAGTCTCACTGTGTAAATTATCGCAGATTAATATCATTATAATCAGTATCACATTATAATTTTGGATGTCATTGGATTTTACTATATTTGCATTCCTCTAATACGTATTATTACTGTACTCAACAGAAGTATTCAGTTGAATACTCGATGGTACTACTAAATTACAACTGAAATCTTTTGGTATAGGTTGACATCACTTACCATGAAGGTTTGATTGGCCAAGTTTCTACTGGATAATGCAAAACAGCACGAAGCATACAACGACGTTCAGTAATTTTTCATTGACTATTTGGTTGCACTGCTATCTCAGTATGTCCATTTCCCTGTTCTTCCGCGCATTGAACACATGAGTTACATAATTGGCAAATGACGATTCAACATACACCACATTCACTGCTATGTCACATGAACTTAGTAAACAAGGGAAGCTCACGCATTGACATGCTTCAATACATAGCCTCTTTCTTTCAATGAATACACTCACCGCCGTGTTTGTTGTAAGTAATGGTGGATGCACGAAATCCATATTTGTGTTCGTATTCCTTTAGTCAAAGGGGGCTTTTTATAATAATGATTTTTTTATATTGTATATTTTTTGTCCAAACAATTTGTCTTTAATATCTCGTGTCCCTCATTGTGTTACAATTTCAATGATCAACAGTGTAGACACTTTCAAAACATTTTTTGAAAAAACTTTATGTGCATGGAAAAGTATTTAGACATAAAATTACGTTACATCTGGTTAAATTGATCCACATTTTCAATTACGTTTGTGGTAAATTTAAAATAAAGTGTACACCAATCTAACATTTGGTACATATGTAATTTTAATGTGGAGTTAATGGAATATCATGGAGAAAGGATGTGCAAATGATTAGCATTGTAATGCACATGAAAGTCATGTGTGCTACAAACGTTGCCTACAAGCGTTAAAAAAGGAAAAATAGGAAGCCAATTTTTAAATACTGGCATTATGTTACCGTTTTCTGGTGAGAAATTTTAGTTCGTTGCTGTAAAAAATACAGAATTCAAGGAAATCTGTTTCTGTGTTTAATATGTAAATGATTATTGGTTATAGATAGTCAAATAATTTATAACAGGAGCATAAGGTCATTCTACTTGTATTGTCACTACGTTAATTACGTTGACAAAAATTGAATTAAAAATGCTTGAGATTGAAATGTTATGTTTTAACAGCGAAAAAAATGTTTTGACAGAGTTTAAACTTAATTTCATTCATAAAAAACGTAAGAAATTTTGACCTTATTCAGCAAGGGTTTAAAACTAACAAATGATCTCTCGAAGACATCATTGTTTTGACATAGCACGTTACTTGTGTGTGTGCCTGAATTGCATTACATCAAACATTAAAATATTGCCTGAAAATATATATAACAGGATATAAAAAAAGATATACATTCGTAAAAAAAAATACATACAAATGTATAAATACATATATGCAAAATATTAATAAAACATCTTGAAATTACAAGTTTTATAAATTTATTTTATCAATATCTTTGTCATTTGTGTGTACCAGGTAAGATAAAATTATTTTATTATTTTTTTTATAAATTTAAGTCCGGGGAATCATTTTTTTTTATACAGCGCGACTTGTGTTACTTAATATTATTAAAATATATATCTTCATTAAAACTTCAGTTATATTCCACATTTTCTACATCAAAAACAAATTACATTGTTTAGATTCTTAAAAATTTTTAATATTTTCTTTTGAACTGTTTTGTGTCATAGTTAGTACAAGTATTCTGCTCTTCTTTTATTAAAATAAGGGATTGTTCAGTATGATTCTTAAAAAGGATTAGTATTTTGGGGATAAATATATATGAATCTTGATATCGAAGGTTCTGAAATCCTTACTATGCATCATATTTAGTTCATTTTATGAATTGTTTCTAAGTGATCCTTCCCATAGCTGAAGAACTGAGGAATATATGAAGAGCTAAGTTTCATTATAAATATATTGAGAAAATAATCACATAAAACAATTCCAGTTTACTTGCGATCATATTAACAATGTATAAAAACCAGTCCAATATTGGCTTATCGTTAAATGAAAGGTATATAAAAAGTTCTTTATTTATCGGTTAATTTAGACCAAAAGTCGGCAACTTTTTTAGCTGCAGCGTGCCAAACCAATCTACCAATATGATTCAGCCTCCCATACAGTAGGACATTTTTGAAACAATTCGATTCCCGTGAAATTCATCGCTGCAAAGGGCTAGATGTAGGCCTGTCGATAGCCGCAGCTTTGAGCATCACACAGCTGAAAGTACAATTTGGCTCGATTCCACCCCAATTTGAACACCCTTGAAGTGGTCAGGGGCCTCCCACCCTTCTCCCCTTCCCCCAACCTCATTAGAGGACGCGGTTCGGCGGCTATTTCAAGTATCCCATGCCGCGCAAAGGCACTATACATTTACAAACATCCATGTCTTATTCAAGATTCGAACCTAGGCTTTACCGCACAGTGGCATCACTAACCACTATACCGGATGAGCGGTGATGAGCGTTGTTGAGTGCGTTAGTGTTTATTAACATTATATTATAAAGGAACTAGAGGGCTATTGGCGACAGACATAATTTTGAACCTTGGTCAAGAGACGAGGACAACACCTGAGCTGGAATCCCCTCTCCAAACTACCATACTATGACAAAAGGTGAAATTTGAGCCTGAGCAGATTTAACGTGCATCAGGCAATCTAAATGGTGGCTCTTCAGGGGCACTAAGGTTCACAGTCAGCACACACCAGCTACGAGTTGACCATAATCACTAAGCCTGGGGTAGTCAACCCACGACACGTGTGCCACAGTGTGGCACGGTGAAATTGCAACAGTGGCACGTGAAAATTTACTGAAAAATTAAAATTTTTGAAAAGGTTGTAATAAATAATCCTTTTTTACAATTTATTGAAATAGGGTTGTCTCGATTAAAAACCTCAAAATTTGGATCCAAATATGCTTGTGAACAAATTTTTTTCTTCCAGTTATTAACATAACAATATAAATTTAACTCAGAACTAGCTGATATGCACCTAAAATAATCTAATTTTATAAGCGTCTTCAAGAGGTAATCCTAATATAGTTAACTTGGTAAAAAAAGTAGAAATTCAAAAGCTACATTAAGTGCTGAGAATTTAATTATTATTTAGAATAAAGTGATCCCCAAGTTACTAATTTATACTTTATACTTAACCTAAATAATTGAAAGTGTAAAAACTTTGTTAAGAATAAAACCAAACTTTGTACTTTCGTATTATTTATTATATCATTTTTAAATTTCGACTACATAGACTTGATTTAATAACTGAGCTATTTGTGTCAAAATCTCAAAATAGCCAATAAGAGAGAGAGAGAGAAGCATTTTTTTTCACTTTTCATTTTGTATTTGTTGGAAGGGTCACGAATATTTGTTTTTATTCTATAGAGGCACGCATATTTATTTTTTATCCAATAGTGGCACTTATGTTTATTTTTTATCCAATAGTGGCACTCTTCCCGAAAAGGTTGGTCACTCCTGATCTAAGCTATCGCGGCTACAGGTGAGAACTTTTATTAGTATGATTCCATATTTCATATGTGACGTGAGTAATAGAAACATTATTCATAATTCTTTATTCAGTTATTTTAAAAAATCTAAGAGGAGCATCTAAAATGGGCATTTTACTAGTAGCTAATAACAGAATAGTAAAGATTCTTCAAGAAAACTGATTCTTAGTTAACTGCTGTGATTTATGAAAGTCGAAAGGCAAAGTCTTTAAACATTTTGAAAATATCCTTTCACGCGAAATACGCATTTAGAAATAAGAAATAAGAAAGTTACTTATTTGGGGAGATATAAGGATGATTTAAATACCGATAACAATATTCTGTTTTTGTTTTTTAAGGAAAAAATTTGATATAGAAAGAAGAAACGTTATACTTTATCGTATTTTAAATGCTTGTGATTTTCGTAAGGTTAACCACAGTACGTTGCAAAAACCCAGACAGACAATTTCTTGAAATGAAAGTTTGTAACCACTAGGCTTGAATTTCATCTTTGAAACAAAGTCAAAATTTTAAAATGATTTTTTGCTGCATTCAAGTTCTCAAGAAAAATTTGATTCTTTCGCAAATCATAATATAAACTCCAAATCCTGTAGGTTTCCTACACTTCGACTGCTTTAGATCCGTCGTGATTTTCATCATTTTCCTTTATATCCCAGTAAGGAAGAAATAAAGCAATTCCTTCTCTTTTTCCGGGCAGGTCTTTTGTGCGTGGACAATGTCCACTTACCGAAGATGCGGACCGAGAGGAGGAAGAGTGACTCCAAATCCTGCCATCGGCTCGAATTTAGCCAATGGTAGGAAATAGTCGACGTTCCTAAATCCCGAGCTGTCAACATTGGGAAGACTGCCTCTAGCCAATCTGATTGGATGAGCCGCCGAATTTGCCCCGCATCCGACAGACACCGTGTTCCAACGCATCCCTTGACTCCGAGCTGTCCTCTCCCCACACCCACGCAGCTACCCGGACAAATGGAGATGGCCGTGAAAACATCCTGGACAGCAGGACGGAACTAGAGTGGCGCCGATGTCGTCTTCTCTTTTGGTTCTTTTGTTCGGTTTTTTTTTGAAAATACTTCTCTCTTTTTGTTCTGCAAGAAACGTTTGAAGTTCGGAGATATAGTTTCTTTTTTTTTCTTTTTTTGCATGTTTGAATTATATTTTACTTTATGCTTTGCAGCAGATATTGTATGTTCGAAATACATTCGTTGGATTCTGTTGAAGAAAGGGGATCAAAAAGATATGTCAGAGGATTTATTTAAGTTTCTGAATTGAGCAATTCAATTTTTCATATTACTTTAGATATGTAAACTATTTTTGTAATTGATATTTAGAACTATTCAGTTTCTAATAGCATTCGTTTAAAAAAAAATAGGAGGCATATTAAATACTAAAGAATTGTTCCTCTTCATTTTTTTTTTTATTCTTTGTAATTTTAATTTTTTCGTTAATTTTCATTAAAAATACTCTAATTTTTTTAAAAAAACTTCCTATTTGATTGTTTTATGAAAAACTGAAATAAATATAAAAAGTTCATCTTTGAAAGTTTATATTCATTTCGATTCAGAAACTCATTTTTAGAAATGAAACCCTGCCATTACTTTTGTTTTATTTTTAACACTAATTATCATATTAAATCAATAGTTGAGTTCATTATCTTATTAAACAATGTAAAATAATCCAGAAACTTTAAAAGTTGTAGTAAACATCTCTTCCATAAATAGTCTGAAGACAATCAGATAGTGCATTAATTTATACAAAAATATTATTTAAAAAATTTAACGAACGGAATACAATCCAGAAAATGTTTTAAGAGATTTTTAAATCAGCATTCTGCACCTTTTAATACTTAATATGCTTACATAAGAATTTCAAAGACAATTCTGTAAAAATAGCTTAAATGTTTTCTTTTTCTTCTTCATGATCATTTTGTTTCAATGTATGTGACACTCATCTTGCTATTACGTGTTTAAATTCTAATAATGAGATGCTAAAAATCGTTATTTACAGTTACGCATGACATTATTGATATTTATAAAAATACTAAAAAAAAACATGTAATTGAATACAATTAGTATCAGAAAACTTGTTCAATTACTGTCTGACCTCTATATAACGATGTCACTAAATCCCGAAAAAAAATTTTGTTATATGGAAAATTCGTTATATAGTAGTTCATCTTTCAATTTTCTTTATGAACCACATAAAACAAAAATTTTAACTTCATAAACACTAAAAGCAAATAATTATTCACGCCTTTTTGTAAATTAATATATATTTATTTTATTTATATTACCTATAAAAAAAAAGAAAAACTGCAAGAAATTTTTTTGACGCCTTTATTCAATTCCTGAAGAATTAAATGTTTTTCTTTGGATCAAGTACTTACGCTTTAACTTTTCGAGTTTCAAAAAAACGAAGTTACCAGTACGACTGATCAACATTACAAATGAATGGAGACTAGTTCAAGAACACGGGGACACGAGACAACTCCACCGAGGATGTTACAGTGAACTGGTAATGGGGGTCTAAGGTTGCACTTCTTGGCTGAAACGCTCAGAATTCTATTTCTCTCGGCGAGTTAGGCCTCTAATAAAACCAGTTTCAATATTTATGTCCCCCATAAAGTGTGTTAAATGAGAGAATAACTTGAAATGTCCAGAAATACTTTAAAAATAGGGAGAGAAAAAAATGATTCACAGGAAAAAAGTTCGTTATACAGAAAATGCGCTTCGCTATTGGGATGTTATTTTACGAAGAAAATCATGAAATGTTCTGGTTCCAGGAAAAAGTTCGCTATACAGAAAAATTCACAATATAGAGGTTCAGTGGCCCACACAAGGGGTGTCCTGGGGGTCTGGACACCTCCAAAGCCCTTGAATTGTTTCGATTGATGATAATCCTGTATATATATAACGTAAAATTTAATTAAGTACTTGTAATTAAAAACTTATTTTATTAATTAATGCTAATTGTTAATTCAATAATTTATTTTTTACTATTTTTTTCAACAAAATCGACAAAATCAGAAGAATTAATTGGTGTTTTCTTGAGGTATGATACGAGTTGTGAGACTTTCCACCATGGACTCCCCCCCTTGAAAAATATTTGTGTGCGCTACTGTAGAGGTTCGACTGTGTATATAACAAGCCATCGAAAAGTTCTTTCAAATTAGACATATTTGTTTTAAATTAGGTAATAAAAAATTCCAAATTAAGAAAATAGTTTAAATTACACGTACCCTCCCCCCCCACACAAAAGAATCAGATACTCTTTTACTGAGAAATAACAAAAGATGTATATAACAAGCCATCGAAAAGTTTTTTCAAATTAGACATATTTGTTTTAAATTAGGTAATAAAAAATTCCAAATTAAGAAATATAGTTTAAATTACATGTACCCCCCCGCCACACACAAAAGAATCTGATACTCTTTTACTGAGAAATAACAAAAGATGTAAGAATATGAGTCACATTTTATTCAGTTATGCACACTTTTTTATTAGTTAAAATTTTTTATTAAAAATAATTTAGTTACAATTTTAACACGTGAGTTATTTGAAAATTGGTGTGAGAAAAAATTTAGTCTATATGAATTGAAGACATAGCGTAATTTTGTAGAGGAATTCTTTATCTTAGATTAGATAATACCCAGACATTTTGCAGATATTTTATTTGAACTGTGTATGATGTTTATATAACTACTAATGATGCTTCATATTACTACTTTTACGTTATTACGATACAGAAGGTCTTCCGCACTTTGTGGAAACAATTTTAATAGTTAACTTTTATCTATAAATGCCTATTGGGGGGGGGATTTGATTCTATTTGATAGATATGATTCTGACTATAGCTCTAACTCGAATTTTCAGTGCAAGTTAACTTTTTCTTAGTACTGTCATGCCAATTTTACTCCATTCCTCTGAACCGTTCAGTCCGTTCAGTGTTCTTGGATGCCATTTTACTGAGGATCGTTTGAATAAACTGAAACCACAAATGTCCCTTGGAGAAGTATCTGGTAATTTTACAGGTATTTTATCAAATGAAATATACTTTTTTTTCTGATACTGATTCTTTGTTTTGCTAAATAAGTGGCAGTTGACTTAGACGTGTGACTAGATGCTTTGTCCACATGATACTCAATTTTATCAATGTTCTTTCCCTATAATGCTGGAACTTCTTCGAAAATTGGTTCTAAAATATTTTACTGATAGTAGAGTGAATTAATATTTGTCTTTACATGAGACTTTTTTGATTTTAATTTGCCGTTGTAACACAATCTTGCAACTATCGTGAATCCCTTTGGGAACATTTGTGTGCGCTGACAAAACCATTTTGTATGGTCATTCCCGTTAGTTAATCAAAATAAAATTGATGTTCTTTTATTACAGTCATTTAAATATACTCATGTCTCGTCGTATGTTACCATAAATTTTCATTTTTCTGCAGCTAGATGTTTTTCAATCATATTTCTTCAATTTGTCTTTATTTCGGATATATGTTTTGGTAAAAGCAGACGAACTTTAGGTTTAAACATTTTTTTTTTTAACTTTAAATTCTATGAATGATTTTTCTTACGGTGCCAGTAGACGTTTCTAGTTTCGATGCAATGAATCTTTGAGTCGGTGGATTTTCTTTTAGGATCAGACACATCGCTTTCTTCATAATTGTTTGCTTTCGAACAGTCATAGGATAAGGTTTCCAGGTCATGTTTTCATTTTTTTTTGCATTCAACTAGACGTTATTTTCCTTTTAAATTTAATG